>VURO01009961.1:55112-72964 GCA_015108175.1 Pelvicachromis taeniatus
GCAGTTTCACAGTGTTAGTTTAGGTAAAGGTTAGTGATATTTGGGGGAAATCCTTCTAATTGAAATGTTAAGAAAAGAAGACTAAAGAATCATGCTTGTACATTTCTGTAAATTCAAAGGGTTGGAGCGCATCCATGTTGTCACTGGGTGAGGGGTGCAGGTTGCCAGTCCAGTTCACTGGGAAGATTAATATGTGTTTATTGTTGTATAAAGCTGTATTTGAATCCTTACTCCTTATTAATCCTTCAGGATTAATAAAGTATGCAGATTCTGATTTAACCCAGACCATGAAAAAAATATAAATATTTGCAATAGTACTAGTAATGGTACTACTATTACTAATAGTAACAGTGCAAAAGTGAGTTTGCAACACATGTCACATCTCAGTACATTTAAGTGGCAAACATGTGAATTACATTGGACCATGCAGCGGGTCTGATCTATGCAGCTGTCTGTCACAGGATATGACTAAGGTGCATTCTGTGACATCTTAATGGGAACTCCTGCACGCGTTACTTCTTCTTCATTGACACTGTCTTGCCTGGAGGATCATCCAGCCTCATCTCTTCAGCAACACTGAATAGCTGCCATATGGCAAACGCAACCAGCCCACTTAAAGACAGGCAGGTGCCCGATAGGATATCTCAGTATTATATAACCTAGCGTGGTTGCCAACTATTATTTCTTTATGATTATGCCCGATAATAAACTTAAAACATTATTCGAGGTAATTGAAAAACCTGAGAGCATTGCATTTCCCAGGAGATTCAAAGTGTATTGACAGAGTGACATCTGGAGGATGATACTCACGCAAACATACAGAGAGAGAGAGAGAGAGAGAGAGAGAGAGACTAGCCGCAGTGGCTGCTCGGCATGTAAGAGCTCCATCAGTGCCTGCCTGAGGTTAGACAGTGCCTTGCATTAGGAGGCAGAGAGCCAGTGAGTCACCTTGCCTCAGTCTATACTAAGAGCAATCACCATCACTGTCAGCTGGTCCTGCTATTTCCCTGAACAAGGTTAAGGAGCATGGCAGTTGAAAGATCAAATATAATGTATGTTTGTTGGGTTTTTTAAGATGGTGATTATTTTTGTCACTTATGTGTTCATATACGAGTTAAAAAAGCCAGAATGATGGATCTCATTGCTTATTCACTTTCTTTCACAAACTAGATGGCAACTTATCACGGAGACAAAGTCTGACAAACACTTGTTCTACTGTGATCCTGTGATGGATGTACTGTAAACAATACAGTCAGAGTAACTCTGCTGGGCAAACCATAATAATACCATTTCAGGGTATTCTGCGTGACACTCACTACAATTTTTTTGTTGTTGTTTCTTTTGTTGGTGAATATCTAACAATAGATATGTGTGATATAGCCAGTAATGCTGCAATAGATTGGCAACCAGTCCAGGGTGTACCGTACCTCTTGGCCAATGACAGCTGGAATAGGCTCTATCCTTGCTGCAACCCTGAATAGCATACATGGTTAAGAAGAAGGATGGAAAGAAGGAAGGAGGAATGGGCGGATGGATGGAAAGTAATAATAGGAAGTTATGCCATATAGGGTTATTTATGACCTGTGAAGAGTTATTTATTTAGAAGTAAATGAAAGACTGTCAATGGACCAAAGCCAAGTGCTTTCATAAACATATTTAAAAAATATACCATATTTATTCATCACTATGCTATGGGGATGGGATGGTGACCACTTTGGTATAATCAACAGATTGCTGTAATAATTTGAACAAATAATGAAATAAAATTGACAGATTTAATGATTTACTGGTTTTAAATCCTTTTATTATAATTACGGTATGTGTAGTGCAGTATTCTGCTAGATCACACCTGGATGCCTTTAGTCTGGGCACATCAAAGGATGTAGGTCACGAGTCCTGTAGGCACGCTGAATGGGCTATTTACTCTGATGTATAATTGTTTGAAAGGAAAGTAAGAGGCTGGAAGGTGCCAGGGTAGCCCTCCTGCTGGTTTAAATGGTTTACGATGGATTTCCAGCAGTTTGCACAACCGCATGTCAAAGAAGGCACATTGTGAGCAATAAAAGCAATAACAGAGGTGTTTTAAAGTAATCCCTGTAGTTCCTTAAGCAGAAACAAAAAGAATGTTTCTTTTCTTTATGATCTGTCTTGCTGGTTCACGCTGGGCTTTGACTGAATCAGAACACATGACACTCGTGCAGCAGATGACGACATCTCCCGCTCTTTGTTTCAAGTCACGCAGGCTGACAGTAGTTCTCTTCTCATCTGAACAAAGATGCAGATGAGATGATGCCAAGTCTGCTGCTCTCTAGGATTACAGGATATGTGACTTATAAACTCTTTAGGCACCAGAATTTTTATAATATATAATGCATCGGGAACAGCAAACATAAATAATGTATGATTACAAGTATTACCTCGGATGAGAGGTGAAACATCCTCAGGACACTTAAGGAAGTTCAGTCGCTTTTCTTTCATTTAAAGAACTTATTCGAGTTGATTATTATGGCTGTTTTTTTTTGTTTTTTTTAAATCTCAAGGTAATGTATGTGTTAGTAGTGCTACAGTTGCTCTTTCTGTTTGCAAATGTAAGTGCACAATATTCCATGAACAGTGCATTCATGAGAATAGTCAAGAATTTATTACTTTTTGTCAATGATATAATTAATTTGACATTTAAACTTGACATTTTTGAAGATTACCATCTCTTCAATCTAACAAAACAATCACCAGCGTTTTTTTTTTAACCTTCCTGCCACCCTTTCAGGGTTTATGTCGGCCTTTTGCTTTTTTTTTTTCCTGCCTTGTGAAACTAAAAGGAAACACTTTATAAGTAACTGCCTGCCTCCACAAACAGAATAATGAGTGCCACGTGTACATGTGCAGTTAACTTAGAAGAATATTCTAAGACACATTAAAACCAAAGCTAATTTTCCGTCAGTGATTAGAGGGCTAAGCAGAGAGTCGCAGCCTTTAGTCATTTCATAAGTCGACACCCTGCAAACATTGAGAAGGGTGCAGCACGAAGCTGCAGAGGAATCGGAAACTGTCAGCAGAGCGAACTGGAGAATCTGCCTCATCACTCACAGAGCGAGGAAGAGCTGTGAATAATGAAACCACATTTTAAATATTACACATTATTACCTTTGGGAGAAGTGTCTGACAGGTGTAGCTAGGAGGCTGAAATACATTGTATTCCTTCCATTGTTTTCACAATCAAACTCTGAGACTGGATATAAATAATTATGCCTGCAGTTTCTAATATCCTGAACCTTTGTATTCTTTCCATTTATACGATAAGAGGAGATAATGAGATATTAATGACATTTGAGAATGAATCTACCAGTTTTATTTCTTCTATAATATGAGAAAACAACGCAGCATATTTATTGTATTTAGCAGGGACATTTCACCATACATGAATAGTACCAGATGTACAATTTCTAAAAAAGCATTTTTTGCACAGTCATGCACAGATTACAGAGATAGAAGATACCGTTTGGTGGTAAATCAAACCTGTAAACATTAAAAATATGGCCACGATAAAAAGACAAAAACTGTGTCCGATACACAGTGTGAATGATCCATTTTTAGAGAGCCTGCCTGTGCGATACCATGAGTGCCACATGTACATGTGATGTTCATCTGTTTTTCTCTTTCGCTCAGGTGTGCTCAGCCTACCTGAGGGTCTAACTCTTCAAAGGGACCATCAGCAGCAGCAGCGAGCGGGGAAGAGCGGAGAGGGAAACACCTACAGTCAGTCCGAACTGCGCTCCATTGAACAGTGCTTACTGGCCACGAGAGTGGGCAGCATCTCTGAACTGAGTGAGTCGTGTGTGTATGTGTGAGTGCATGCAAGTGGAAAAGTGGAGGTGGAGAGGTGAAAAAAACTATTATAAACCCCTCCCCTCTAGACCCACTGTGCATTTGAGCAAGGCGTTTAGTTATTCAGCTCTTTCTTTGGAGCTGTGTGTGTCATATAAACATGTTACTGGGCTCGTGACGCTTATTTAACATGCTTTTCTGTTTTTGCGCACAGAGCCATAGAAAGTTGTTTCCCAGCTTTGGTTTTGACAGTTGACTGAGATGTTCTTTAAAAAAGAAAAAAGAAAAAACCTCAAGTAAAAAAAGTTTGAACGCCTGTTGGATAAATTTGCAAGTGAGGTCGTATCATCCGACTTCCCCGACAGTGAACATTTTTCACGGCAGACATTTTGACTTGTTACAGCATAAACCTTACTAATGACTCTGTTCTACGCAAATGTCCCAGTAAGCCATGCAAATGTGACCGTGAGACAGCATACCCAAAACTCTTACTGAATGAATTCAGCTGTTATTGATAAAATTATGAAGCAGGGCGGCCGCATTTCAATATCTTGTCAAAAGACTTGGCAGAACAGTACGGCTTTTATAGCATCGCCTGCGTGTTCAAACTGCAGCTGTGATATTTAGATGTCTGCACGTTGTATGTTCACACAGTTTTGGATACCTGTTTCATATGACAGGACCGGACATTGCTTGAGAAGACTACTTAAGTTCCTTTTAGAGACCTGAACTTTAAAAATACAGTGTGTGCGATTATCAAAATGATTCACCTATTGTAGAAAAATCTCCATCCTGTCTGTTGCAAAAAAAAACCCAACAGACATCATATGACGATAGTAACACAGGTGTACAATAGTACTTTTGCACAAACAAGGTCATTCCCAAAGAGCTATTAGCCAAAACTATGAGCCAAAAAAGAAGTGTCAGGCCTAAAAACAAATGAACAGTATCTCAAAGTCATGCCATTAAAAAAAAAAAGAAATCCAGCAAAGACCTGACTCTGTACCTGCAGGACGCATCTGATCATTTCAGTTGATCCTTCTAATGTTCACTGAAGCCTCACCAGGGAAACAGGGCAAAAGGGCTGAGGCGTGCCGAATTACTTAAGAACTGGACTGAAAATTAGTGGCAACAGGTCTAATTATGTGATGAATCCAAATTTGACATTTTTGGTTTAAAGTATCGTCGGTATGGGAGGTGTCAGGAGAGAAGTTCAACAGTGAGTGTCTACAGCCATCTGTAAAACATGGCGTTTCTGTCATGGTTTAGGTTGCATTACAGGCAGTAAAGTTGTCAATCATGTCTAAACTAATGAAATTAGATTTTCATCCACATGCAATACCATCTGGAAAGCATCTGATTAGCAGCAGCTTTATTTCTCAGCATGGCAATGATCCCAAAACATACTACCAATGCATTAAAAACACGCCTAGATAGAAAAGCACATGGTAACACTATCAGTCATGGACTGACTTCCCGAGAGCCCAGACCTCAACATTAGTGAAGCAGCGTGGGATCATCTTGAGAATGGAACAAAAGACAGCCAACATTGTCATTATATACTGTATTTCCATGTATGTTTGCACACATTTCCATAAATCGCTGCACTCACTTCCCTATTTACACGACAAAATGAAGGGTGTTTTTTTACACAGTACTGTATCTCACTCTGTTGTTCTTTTTAGTGAAGGTGTTCAGCTCTGAAAATCTTCACATTCCAGCTGGATGACATTATTATCTAATGTGATAATCTGATGTTTGATAGAGCAGGAATATTGTCCCGATCTATCAGTAAATCGCTATATCATAATCTGACCGCAAGTGTGCTTATTTAAATAAATGTGAATGTGTGGGAGTTACACTGTCAATGAGAGCAATTCTAATGAACCGCGGCCATTCATTAAAATAAATGATTTTAGCTTATAAGTTTGACAAGTCCTCCAAAAGTTAATTGAATGCATGTCCACTCACAATGTACTCATTATTCAAAGAATAATGTGCGTCATAATGCTGTCTGCTTACGCTTATACAACATGAAGTCATTTACATAAGCCTTAGTAGTCAGTTTTCTCTAATTGTAATAGGTTTTCGGCATTGTTTCAAAATTACATACGGGTTTTATTTTCCTTTTTTTTTTTGTCTTTGCTCACAAAAAATAGACAATATGCTATTGTACTCAAACAAGGTCCGGTATAAAGCCGTCGTAACGGTTTCTTCTTTGTGTTCTGTTTTAAGGGAAAACTGTCCAACAAACGATAATGGCGCTCGAAGACATCTGCAGCAGCAAGCTGTGCTGCGAGCCACTGAATACACAGCGGCACATATTCCCATTTGATTTGATCAGATCTAATCACAGAATCGAGACGCTCGTTTTCAAGTGCTGAACAGTTGCGTCTTTAGTTGCATTCAGCTCCGCAAGAAAGAAAGGACGGCAGTGTCAAGAAGAATAAGTCGAAAAAAACAGATTGTGTCCTAATGTGCATGAGAAAAAATAATAATGCGGGAAGGGTCTATTTCTGTTGTTATAGTGTCAGTATGCTAAGAAAGACTCGGAATGTATGTTCTGTATATCCAGTGTAAATATTTATCATCACTATAAATATTGAGACACTTCTCCTCACTGTATGCTTTTCTCAGCACTGCAGGGCTGCTTCAGTGATGAGGGCCTCTGTCCGTGTTGTATTGATGAGGTCAAGCAAGGACTCATTGTGTTATGTTGACACTGCAAACACACTGTGAGACAACAGAGTCGCTCATGTCTAATAGGACAGCTTAGTCCAGTGGTAATGTTATCAGCTCTGGAGAGCAATTCTCTAAATAACTAGAGGATTTGCAGCCAGTCGCTCAGCTGAAACAAAAAGAGTAACTGTGAAAAGCAGCAGCGATTGCACTGTCAGCTGTCACATAGTCTGTTTTTTTTTTTGTAAGAGACTGAGATATGAATGAAGGAGTAAAAGATTAAAAGGTGAGGGGAAAAGAACAGTAAGAGTTTCTGAAACAAATTTCCTGGAATAAACCAACCTTGGCTCTTCCTGCACAGTAAAACAAAAAATCCTGCAGTGTGAGTTTTTCACACTGGCATTTAGACTCAATTTAAGAGGTTTCTCGCTGATTTACCTCTTTGTGTTTCCTCATCTCTTCTACTAAAAGGCCATATTAGCATATTTGAAATGATGGCTCCACAAATGCTGCAGTTATTAGGACTATGGGTGTGTCATAATCACTCAGTCATGCTGTCCTGCTTCAGATATTTTCCACATATTGCTGTGTGTGTTGCTAAATCTGAACTCGTCTTTTCACAGAAGTGGCAATGGACGGAGGATACATGTCTGTGAAAACGCTTTATTTAAACCAGCTTCAGCGCCACAAAGAGAAATAACGGCAGACGACTGTTCGTCTGGTGTTATTATCACTTTCTGTGCAAACTGCATAAACATAAATTTGACAGAATCTGTTTAATATATTGGGAAATATACAAGAGTTACATGAGCAAAGCTTGTCCCTGGCATTTAAGCTAAATTAAGGTAACAGTGTGCTGTCTATTGCTTTATAGACTATTTTTTTCTTTTTGAATTATACTATATGAAACATTACCCTGCCTTCCATAAATTAATCCTAAAGCCTCAAGGTTCTCAAATTCTCCCTAAATAAGTTCCCAATTTTTTAAGAAGTCAGCCTGAATCTCTCCATCTTTTCTGTCTTTTTGCTGCACGCCATTAATTTGGAAATAATGAGACTGACAGCCGGACCAATTAACAAACTGTTGGAGTTGTTTCCAGAATGCTAACTAATATGATGCTGTGTGGAAAAGAGTTATCCAATCAGTAATGTTGTGCATTTATACAGAAAGCATCGCTTATTTAAGAAAATAAATGGCCTTATTAGACCACATGGTGTGAAATGCAAACATCACATCTCTAGCACCAAGCTGTTTTATCTTAGTGTTTTAGTAACTCGTGAAAAGGTCTTACAGTTTTCCAGGGGTGTTTAAAAAATGACTATACAGAACCATACCACAAATTTTGTATATACTAAACGCAATTTGGAAACACGAGTGAAACAGTCACAAATTACCTCTATTCTGTCTCTAGTTATATATGTCGCTTAAATAATAATGCCGGTATTAACCATTCATGATTCAAAGCTAGCCGTAATTTCCTTTGTCGGTACCGAAGTCCTTTATTATTAGTTAATGTCGCTGATTAAAAAAACATGCTTCAAATGTCATTATTATTATTAGACTTTTGTCTCATCTCTTTCTGTTCATCGTATAATTTATATCTTTACTCTAAGTCGAGAGTGATTTTCTAACCTCCACCAAGAACTTACAGCAGGTGCTGCTAATCAGCCACTGATGTTTTCACCTTTTAAAGATCATTTTATTTATTATCCTTATAATTATGCCCTTACAGCCTGGATGCTAAATGATTTCAAATGATGTTAAAAAAGTGTCTGTGTGATGGTGCAGCTCTTGTTTACCCATTTCTCTCAAAGCTATTCTATATCTACAACTACATATGTCACAACTCCCATCCTCAATCCTCTGCATATATATTTCCTTCCTCACTAAAAGTCCTCTAACAGCAACAAATGTCATTTTTGGAATTTGTCCAGACTAACCTGTCTTGATTGAAAGAAGGTAGAGTTCAGACTCACACAGATTACTGCAGGGACGCTGTGTGCTGTGATGGCCACTCACAGGTAAAGCAGAGGTAGTTCCACTCACGGCTCCACAAACAGACAGCTTGTGCCCTCCGTGCTATCCGCTATGTGTGGCGGGGAGAGTGCCTGAAAGCTCTGGTTGTTTTGAAATGAACAAAACGAATAACTTAGCATCTTGAGTCAGGACGGCTACAGGCAGCTATTATAACATAGACGTAGTTGCAAATAACTGAAACACGGAAACTGTGATGATAGCAGCAGCTGCACAGTGCAGCGTGAATTTCTACATGTATCTCGCTCACTGTTGAACGTTAAACTGCCTTCACACTGTGCAGTAATGAGCAGGGAGCTTGTTATGTGGGTCCTGCATTGCTGTTTACTGACCTTAAGCCAGCTCTCATAAAACCCTTTCTAATTTAAAGCAGTGCCATTAAACTGGTCGATTTGTGCGATTTTGCTATTCGAGGATAGTTATAAAGCTCTGGAAACATGGAGCGCATGACCCCAGCGCTAAAAGATAATCACTGAGATACCCGAGAAGCAGGATCTGCTGTGTGTGTCCTCCACCTCTCCTCTTCTTGTTGGTATAAAGAATTAATCACCAAGGATGAGGTATTGATTAAAAGCTTGGATCTTATAATGAAAAGGCTATTGACATTTTAGCTTATTAAACTGTCACACTTCTGGATGCCCTTCCAAAGAGAAATCTTACCGCTTTGTGCTACACCTACGCCTGCTACAGTGCTGCACTACTGTTGGACTTTTTCAGAAATAATCTACATTCTTAACCTTGCGGGCCTTCTCAGCCAGGAAAGGAAATGTCACAGAGCAGCATAAATAAGATATGAAAACTGCCTGCTGCTGACCACCTTGGCTCCCTTACTGAACTTCAAAGGGAACTGTTGCCAGCTTATCTTTATTCCCCATTAGTACAATTAAGAGAAAAAAAAAGAGTAACAGAGAGTGACTGGAACAGCAAAGCATGAGCTAAAAGTCTACAAGAGGTGGTCATTCCTGGCATAATTTTCCCTGCTCATTGCATCACAACATGATTTCTCTATCAGCGCAGCGCCACTGTTCCCAAAGGACAGTTGACGGTTTTATTGCTTGAATGCTCCTCCCACAGTCAGGCATCCTTTTCACACTCGCCTCTCACATTGTCAAGGCTAAATGGAGTCTTGGCAAGCGCCAAATAGTGCAATTTTGATGCTAAACAAACCCTTTTGTATATGAGAATGGCTGTTTGTTCCTTCTCTGTATTGTATAGTCACACATACAATATAGTCCATTGGAAACAGGGAACAAAGTGTCATCATGCTCTATTACTTTCGTGCGTTCAACAGTATCAAACTGGCCAGGACAATATGTCACAGTGTGTCTTTCATTCCCTCTTTTTTTTTCTTCTGTAGAGCGACCCTGCTTCACAATTTCATTACATTTTCTCAACGCGCGGTGGGTCTAGACAGGAAGTGAGAAGCGACAGTAACCTGACAGCATTCGGCAAAATGGGATTTGAGTCCACGCTGTAATATAACAGGGTTGTTTTTCAAGTAAGCATTCAATAACTAACCAACCACAGTCATATGAAAGAATTGGGCTGTCTGTTAAAGAAACTTCTAGGTCAACTCTTGATTTCTGATTAGCTGAATTTGCTCTACAAAAAGGCCATCTGTCTCGTCCCCACGGCATAAAAAGCTGGCTTGAACATACTTTTCCAAGAGCTATTTACTTTTTTCTAAACCAGCTAGGAGAATGTTCAAAGTTTTATTAGCAAAGCCATCTCGAATTTGGATTTTTGAAGCCCAACTGGATGACCTTAAAGTACTGACAAATTATGCAGAGGAAATAGCTTGGAGTAGCTATGTTTATCCATAAATATTAATTCTTCACCCACTGCAGTCCTGGGCATGCTTTTTCTCTCGCTCTCCTCCTGTGAGCTGTACAGAAAGTACTGGGATGAACCCTGTCTTTTTTCTGATTGTGGTGCATGGAAACTCTCGATTTCCCCTGACAGAGTGAGCTCCAAGGGGGCTGGGAGGCATAAAGATAATTCCCAGATGTCTTTTTAAAGGCCATGTGCTTAAAATATTTCTCTCATCTACTGAGTGAACCCGTGAATTCCTTTCTCACCGCCTATGTTCCTTTTGTGTTTCCCTGTTTGTATTGTCTGTGTAATTGTGTAGGTGACCTGGTGTCACGGGCAATGCACCACCTACAGCCACTCTATATGAAGAACCACAACAACGGGACACCAATGCACCAGAAAAGCAGCGTGATACACTGGGCGCCTGAAGCTATCTACACGCTGTGCTACTTCATGCACTGCCCTCAGATGGAGTGGGAAAACCCCAACGTTGAACCCTCCAAGGTTACCTTACAAACCGAGAGGTTAGAAGCAAACGCGCAAATCAATTCATGTGCAAGCAACTCCACATTTCTCATCAACAACACTTAGCAGCGAAACAATAAAGTCAGAGTAACAGAGTGTCACTGCGTCTGGTGGCTCACAGAGCCAGTGAACCAAAACAGTTAGTCCGCTGGTCTTATTCGCACTTTTTTCCCTATATTTTTTAAAAAAGAAAAGAAATGTCTAAACATGTCTTTACAGCGTCAAAACACACAAAGCTTCTAGCTATGGGAATGTTTACAAGCTGGAAAACAGCTTTTTACCTCAAGAATTAGTGGAGAGTATAGATTTTATAAAACTGTTTGTCTAAAAAAAAATCAAGCACTAGATTTTGGTAAAATAGGAAACAGGAAAGCTAGAGGACAGATGTAACAGAAGCATGTAGTATGCGGATATATAGTAGCACAGTGTGCGCTAAAGAAGTTGAAAAGAGTTGCTGTTTGTATTAATAACTATTATATTTATTGATGTCATCTCAGAATTATTTTGTTTCTATACTGTGAGAAGTTTTAAAAGCAGCTATTTTACATCGCAAACAATACATGTGTCACTTTAGACTGTCTAAAAATGCTGTATATTTAATATTTACTAGTAATAATAAAGGCACACCACAAGTCACAGGGAGAAAAAGTGGAAATTGCCTTTGGCTATACACAATCAAAGCTTCTGCATGTCTCTTCCTCCTCATCGTCATCTTATGACACAGGCCAGTGGTGATGCTCCTTCTGCAGAGATCATTCTGCTGCAACTGTACACCTCAGCAGACTGTTTTTTTAATTATTGTATTTCTGGCTCTCTGTGCTAAGCCGTGAAATGGCAGACCAGATGTTTTCCTCTGGAAGGAAAGTACAGTGAATTGTCAACTTCTTGGCTACTTGAGCGAGCCCTCTGGGTGACCTGAGCAGTGGAAGGAAGGGGCAGTTGGAGCAGGCGTGAACAGACTTGCATTGAGAATTACCATCACTGCCCTACTGGGAATTTATTTTCAGGAAACTGTGGGACTCTGATGGTGACACATGTGCCATGACATGGAAATCAGGCGGTGTTTCCATAGTGCTTGGATACATGTTCCCACAGTTTTGGTAGTTTTGGTAGAAACCTCTGTGGAATACAGAGCTGACAGTTGAGCCTGAGCAGTCCAGAATTTTATCACCTGGCGTGAAGCAATTTATCAGTTAAAGTGTGTCCCAGATATCTAACTTATATCTGCTTTAGCTTCACTGTTTGCAACCAACATTTAGCGCATGTTATTTTAGTTTTTTAAAGTCGTTTTAAACCCAATGCCAGACCCCACATTAAGGAAAGTCCTCTGATTTCAACTGTTTCCTTGCAGAATGCCTGCACTTTAAAAGAGCACTGCATGGAAACAGCGAGACCTTGAACTGCTTGTGAACCAAAGTTTCCATTGGGCTTGTGAAGGAATGCACTGGCATTATACATTCCCTGCCTCTTGATTAGGTGTTGTGCGGAGCCTTAATGAAGTCTGCAGAAGTAATAATATCACGTGGCTGTAGGTCAGGCTCCTTTGAAGTGAGCAAAACACAAACACAAGGGTTTGCATTTCTTAGCATATCACACTGATATTGAGTGACCCTCCTGTCAACTTAAAGTAGCAGTAGAAGAGAGAGTTGTGCACTCAGCGTGTGTCAAGGGCAGCCCAGCCATTAAGACATCCTTTGTAAAGTGACATACTGATTAATACATCGCAGAAGAACACAAACACAAATTGCTACTATTGTAGTCTAAATGTTGTCATATAATTAAAACGATGCATAAAAAGTGAATGCCAGCACTTTAATCACTTTGTTTAAAAAATATAGAGCATTTTTGCTTGCATTACAATAGCGCGTGTCAGACTTTTGTCCTATTATATTACATAACAAGGTCGTTGCTCTTCTGTAGTTATAAAGATGGGGGTGTTGTCATTATGTTTTACAGACTTGTTTGCTTAAATGAAGAAAGATTGCATTTGTATCAGTCAGTCACAATGTGCACACATATTGCATATGTATTTCCATTCATATGGATTCCATATGGCTGATGTAAACACTGATGCAGGATGAGCGGAGGACAGAAGGCCAGAGGTAGCGGTTTTTAATTCTTTTATTCTCGTAGTCGTTGTATTTTACATAATTAGAGCCAGAACATGGTTTCAGGGAATAATGGCGAGCATCTTTTGTTATTACTGACATTTTATACACTGAGCAATCAGGCTGTTATAAATGAAAATGATTGCCACATGTATTGATAATAAAAAAAAAAAAAAGTTACAGCCTTTGGGTGATGGTGGAATAATAATACGACCTTGCCTGAGGTTTTCTCTGTGCTGTTTACTGATTACATGCAAAAAAAGACAACTTTAATAAAGGTGAGCTCGATATGAACTGAAGTATTTCTGGTCCTGGCGCTGGGTTTTGATTCTCTTTTCTCAGCTGCGGTCAACATGGAGCATGAAGGAGCTAGACTCATTTGAAATAAATCTAATTACATAAGCCCAGATGATATGTAGTAAACATAGCTTGTTTGAGAGCCCATGGAAGGTTTGCCTCGTTGGTAATGCAACCTAGATTGTTTGCTCTGTGCAAATACGGCTTTAAACGCCCGTGTGCTCTCTCACTCTTCTCTGTCAGAGAACAGGATGTATGATGTATAATGGTTGTCACCTGCTGCCGTCTGAACACCGCAGTACTGTGCATTTCCAAGGAAGCAAACACACATTCAGTTTACCTTAACTGATAATGATCTTTTATAATTACTGAAATATATTACAGAGAGCATCATAGGAAAAGAAAAACATTAGGAGGAACTACTCTTGTGAAGTGAATATAATGACACATGTTATTTCTGGCATTATTATGACAACACGATGCTTTTAAAGGTGTACAAGTCTGATAATGGATTATCCCTAATTTGCACTGCAATTGTGTTGGTGGCTATATGGGTTTATGTTCTATTAAACAATATGCAACAGCAGGGCAGTATTTAATGGTATTATGACAGACTTTAGATTATTAAACGAGAGCAGAGCAAATTAAAATGATCATATTTTTCAGTTATATATGGTCTACAACCTCTCTACAGCTAAACACCTCTTTTACAATCTGATTTCGGGTCTTCATGGGGCGTTCGTCTTTTTCATAATAATTAACAGTGGTAAAAACAAAACATGCAAATTCCGTTAAATCCCTGCGCACACCAAGAGTGACTTCACTGTGTTTATGGTGGCAACTACATGTGCTTCTACCTCCCTCTATAGGCCATTTCTGGTGTTGCCGCCTCTGATGGAGTGGGTGCGTGTAGCTGTGGTTCACACCGAGCACAGACGCAGCTTCACTGTGGACAGCGATGATGTGCGGCAGGCTGCCAGGCTGCTGCTGCCTGGAGTGGATTGTGAGCCCCGCCAGCTCCGGTAGGCCTGGGAGGAGTGGGCTTGCTCTTGAGCTCTGCACTCAACTTCTTCATCTGAACCCACGAAAAAAAACACACACACACATACATGTCAATTATACATGGAGGGAAATATGTGCGTGTTTCACGTCCTCCCTGTAGTGTCAAGAAATAAAGCCTGCAAGGTGTTTAGGGAAAACACTGCATGTAGCAAACAGTTATACTTGTCAGCTTGCACTCACTTTGTGTGCTATGCATTTCAGAACGGATGACTGCTTCTGTGCCTCGAGGAAACTGGATGCTGCCTCTACTGAGGCAAAGTTCCTGCAGGATTTGGGCTTCCGCATGCTCAGCTGTGGACGAACAGACCTGGTAAAGCAGGCTGTCAACTTGCTAGGGCCGGATGGTATCAACAGCATGAGTGAGCAGGTTAGAAACACAGTCAACATATTTAATAATGCATATACCAGCACATTTGTTCTCATGAACACACCAACACACATACATACACAGCCCGTGGAAGAGTTTATTTTGTTTGTTTGGTAAACTGAGGTTACTCCACCTCTGAGCACAGTCCTGACTCGTGAGCTAAAAGGCAGTTATGCATATTAAATCTTATTTTGACATATATTTTTTTGTAGCTTTCTTGCATTAGAGCTCTGCATTATATCATGACTTCCACCTCAAGTACAATAAATCATCAGGGGAATACTGCAAGTGTAGCTCCTGATTTTGCTTGGGAAAATCAACATTCAGTTCAGGGCTGAGCTAAGAAGAAGCTTTCACGTACAGAGCACTGTACTGCATGTGTCCCTGATGGCCCAGAGGAGATATTAATTCACGTGGTATCCTTTAAAATGTTGATCACCAGCAGAGTATTACTGTCACTGAGCTCAACCCTTGAAGTTGAGCTGTTAAGAAGACAAGCAGACCAAGCTTAAATGAAGTGCCTTGTTCTGTAGCTAAAAACAAATGGTATAACTCAAACCTAAGTGGCAGAATATGAAACATGACATTCCCCAATAATTTAGACGTGCTCGAAAACGATGTCCTGGAGGGAGTGTTTAGGATTTGGGTGTTTCAAGAAAATGAAGGATTAACTCATAGTTGCTTTCGTCCTCTGTGCATGTAATTGTGTAGGGTATGACCCCGCTGATGTACGCTTGTGTCCGTGGAGATGAAGCCATGGTGCAGATGCTGCTGGATGCAGGAGCAGATATTAACAGTGAGGTCAGTGGTTAAAAAAAAAAAAGAAAACATTCATGCCTGTTGTTCTGCTTTTGGCATTGAGCAGAAGTCAGCAGACCTGAGCCAGGTTGCTTTGATTAGAAAACAGAAATATCATTGACCTTTTTTGTATTATAAGATTGAGCTGCTGAGTATAATTGAAGTCTCTTTGTCACACATTAGCACTCTTTATACCCATTTTATATGTAGACAATTTAAAAAAGCCACATTGAAATAAAGTAACAGTACACATTAATGTAACAAATGTATTTGTATATTTGTTTTTCCTTTTAATTGGAGAAAACCAAACATGTCATCTGTCATTTCCTCTCGTTTTCTCCCATGTGTTGTCCTGCTAAATGTATGTAAGAGGTGAAGATCACGAGACACTCCCTGCTCTGCTCTTGTACGCTGAAATCTATTTGCATTTCAGCAGTTAGAGCGTGAAACGTGACACAGTGGCTTCCTGCTGAGTCATTCTTTTTCGATGTCCGGGAAAAAATAGAGATCGGCTGACTTAAAGCAAACAGGATTCCTCACAGAGTCTGCGGAGAATCGTGACAGCATCCTTTGACTCTGCGCAGACATCAGCGAGGTCATTCAGTTGAGGTCTCATGATCCTGATCTCCGTTAGTCACTTCAGCAACAACATGTCCCATCAGCTATTGTGTCAGAGTTGATTTGCAGCCCACTGCATTCGTGACAGCTGGCCAAAGCATAAAGCACTGTCAACAACTAAAACCTAAAGACCCACTTTAGTATTCATTTCATGCATGTGCATTTTAATTTTTTAAATGTATTAAATTGTATGAATCGGGCACCAATGATAAATAGTTCCTACTGGTTTCTAAATGTAAGGACATAAGAAACAAAGTGCTGACAGGTGGACTCGCCAGTATTGTTGTACAGCTGTGTATTATTCTATTTATAAATGTTGGAAGAATGAAGGACCTGTCATATTTAAGGGGAATTTCCATAATGCTTGCCTATATAGTCTACATTGACTTCAGTGTTGGTTCCACTCTTTTTAAGTATAATCTAAACAAGTGCAATTGCCTTCTGCTCTTGACACTTATTATATGAGCGTGCTCCAACAGAAAATCTCTTCTCTGTCTGATAACATAGCCTGCAGCTCTTGCAGAGGAAAGCCTTGGCCAGCTTACACAATATACAGTAACTACAATAAATAATAACAAAAAAATACTGTTATTGTTTTGTTGCATTTCCCCTGTATATTCGTCTGTATTCAGCTGGTACCTGGTTCTTAAAATCTAATGGACATCCCAGCCTCTTTTTCTCCCAGAGCTGTTTAAGTAAAAACATGTCCCTTTGTGCTTTGTTCATGCTCCTGTGTCTCATGTATATCACATTTTCATTTTTTAAACATGACCAGTGAGATGAGCCTTAGAGAGGTCAATTCAGAGCGCTGTCAGAAAAAGCCAAAGTAGAGGGCAAAAAATGAGGGTGATACCATTAGGACAAGGCCTAACTAGACAGATCCATTCATCGTGTTCATTAGAAGGCAAACACGGTGGCAGGATGTCCTCTGCAGCCCCATGATTCCTGGTTAATTACTCTAGTTTCTCCTGTAGAGCTTGCTCTCCCCTTCTCCCCTCCCTTCAGCTGCTTGTCTTGTGCCTCGTAGGCCATGTAGTAGATTTAATGGCTTCGTATCTCTCTCCTTCACCTTTGTCCCTCCCTCCTACCCGACCCGCCTACCTGTGTCCCTTCCCCAGGTGCCAAACTCAGTGCACAAGCACCCCTCAGTCTTTCCCGAAACACGGCAGGCGACGTCCCTCACTTTCGCTGTGTTACACGGACATGTGCCTGTGGTGCAGGTAGTGACATTCTTTCTCACCTGTGATTCTCTCATCGTGACCTTTTGTTGTGCTTCAGCTCATGGTTGGTCATCATTGCCATTTCTGTCATCAGAGCTTCTCAGTGGTGATGATGATGGCTCTCCACTACGAGTTTTCTCCGCTCTCTCTTTCGCTCTCTTTATTTTCCGTTTGTGAAAATGTTAAATATGTACAACATGAGCTTTATACATTTAAAGAGGGCAATTGTACAGCCACGCTTTAGGTCAGCACATGGATACCTCCAGTCAATTTGCACTTCTGAGCAAATGGATCAAACTGAGTTTAGCAAGTGGAAAATGGAAACACAGCAGCCTAATTGTTATCGAATTCATTTAACTTTTTCTGTTTGCCCTCTAAGGGATCTGATTTTGAGTCATTAAAGTCCAGTGGAAAATGTTTTGGTAGTGCTGCAGGTTGGTCTTTGGGGGCATCAGAAAACTGAAACCCTGAAGTAAAAAAAAAAAAAAAAAAAAAATTTGGTGTAA
>VURO01009961.1:76010-103507 GCA_015108175.1 Pelvicachromis taeniatus
TGTGGAACTTAGGAGTCCCGTGGACTTTGCACACTTGGCTGGAGTCTCTGCGCACATGTTTCCATCAGCACCGCCGACCTCTGATCCAAGGTCTTCTGAAAGAGTTCAGCTGCATTGAGGAAGAGGAGTACACCGAGGAGCTCATTACGCATGGCCTGCCTCTTATGTTCCAGATCCTCAGAGCCAGCAAGGTACTGCCCTGGGTGTGTTTCCTGTTAACATAAAACACAGGCAAGTGTCACGGCATATTGGATCATTACTGTAAAAGTAAGAACATTTTCTTCAGAGCTACACTTTAGTCTCCATCCTCTTAAGTGTCTGCTCTTTACTTAACCACAGCCATGTCCTTCTCTTTTTTGTAATATTGCTATTACATAGTCAGGTCATCAGCTTCACAGTGACTGACAAAGCCTGAGTGGCTTATTCAATATCCATTACGTAAAATGATAATGAATTTTGATAGACCCTCGTCTCATTACTAAGCTTGAGATCCCTTGGTAGGCAATATTAGAGTTCATCCAGCTCATCCTCGTCATGGCACTCGTTTTAGCTTTGTCTGCGGTGCCATAAGCTTAATAATGCTCTGATGGCATGATAGGCTAGCTGTCATTGCTGATATGAGAAAAAAAACCCCTGCAGAGTTGCAGAGTGTGAGTGTGCATACACTCAGACAAATGAAATACACTATTAGAGGCACAGAGACTCACGTGGATGGGTCTGATACCAGCAGCATAGCTCTCTAACATGCACACGCGCACATACTCGTATTCTCGTACATTCCAAACATGCCATGCTTCGCCGTACGGCTGCAGCGTCAGTCCTTGTTTCTGTCTTGGTTGATGTATGGCTGGGGCCACTGACCCTCATCTCTGAGAGAGGCTCTGCTTGCGTCACCTTGAGGTTCGCAGACATCAAGGTACAGGCCATTTGTCTTTTCTGTACCAGACACTCTGTTGCCGTATTCCTCTGAAGCATTCATTCAGCCTCTTAGTATTTAGTTCATTTCACATCAGCTCATTTTAGATGAATTCGATTAAATGTGTATCTGTATATCTCTGTCTCGCTACCTCCCTATCTGTCTTGTCAGCATAGAAAATTTTGAAGACATTGCAGAAATACATATTTGTTAGCGGTTTGTTGCATTCAAGCAGCCTGACTGCACACATGAGGCTTGTACTATAGCGTGCCTGTACCCCTCCTTACCTTCACTTTACCTCTGCACACACACACACACAAGTGAAAAGTTTAGAAGAAGGATAAGAAAATCTCCTGTCTGTTCCTCTTAATCTCACTGCTAAAGTAGCTCAGCCTGTCGCTGTATTGCCCACCACAGCAACCTGTAAGGAAGTGTGGGTGTGAAAAATAAGTCCGATATCTATCTGATCTCCTTTTGTAATGTGTGAAATATCCATAAATACAAGTAGTTTGACTGGAATGACTGCTTGGATGCAGTGGATGCTAAGCCTGGTGAGGCTGCAGAAGTTTAACCTCTGTTGATATTTGCGTCGGAGCTGTTTGTGTAGGAGAGAGGCACACCGTGCAGTATGTGCTTATGCGCTTGCATAACATAGACTCCTGGATGTTGGCTTAGCATGATACATCCAAGGTGAGCTCCGCTTACCCTCTTCTGCCATTCTGTCCATGTGTTTTGTCAGAATGAAGTGATCAGCCAGCAGCTGGCTGCGATCTTCACTCAGTGTTATGGCCCTTACCCCATCCCCAAACTGGCAGAGATCAAGAAGAAGCAGTCATCACGTTTGGGTGAGCACATTTCTTCATCATTTTATTTCATTATTAAAGTGTATTCACATAGATACAAGCACGCAGCATCTTTTTATCTTTTATCTTTTTTTAGTCAGCCCTTACTTGTAAATGCAGATTAGAAAGTGTGCATGACACCATCTAGTGTTCAGAAATGGAACTTTTCAGGTCAACGCGAGCAGTTGACTGCATGTACCTGAAATGGGTCTAGAATGGAAAGCAAGGCTAGGTTGAACGCTCCATTTGCTCTTTTTATGTAAATCAGAAAACATCAAGTTTTTCTGGACATGTGTCTTTCAGATCCTCACTTCCTGAACAATAAAGAAATGTCTGATGTGACCTTTTTGGTGGAGGGGAAACCTTTTTACGCCCACAAAGTTCTGCTTTTCACAGCTTCCAACAGGTATTTAAACCTCAGCTTTCAAAATGCACTTGCAGGATGTGGACACAGTATATTTTGCAACCCTAAAGTCGTGCTAAATAAGATTACCCCAACTCTGAATTATTTTTAATATATCAATATAGCAAAATACTTCTGTACTAATGTGTTGTTGAGTTGTGTTGTTTCAAACTTTATCAGGTGAATCTCTAGTCTTTTTTTCTTCTTCTGTAATCTTGAAAGCATTTTTAACTACTTTATTTTATTTTATTTATACCAAAGTACAGTATAATTAAAGGCACATAAGGCGAATTACAATATTATAGGAAGAAGGAATACAATGCCAGTTGTTTTGGTCTCGATTCTTGTGTATTTGCCCTGCTGTTGTATGTTATTAGTGTTTATTTCCATTCAGTGAGCTCTTAAAACATGACTAAGTTAACCAACCTGTGACATTTCTCTCCTTCCGTCTCTTTATCATTCTCCACAGATTTAAAACTCTTCTAGCTAACAGACCATGTGGTGAAAACACGTGCATTGAAATCAGCAATGTCAAATATCAAATATTTCAGGTAGTGTTATTATGTTTTGACATGACAGACCTTTTAAGTAAATGTTAGCTACATGTTCAGCCTCTTTCTTATAAATATGCATGTTGTCTTTTCTTTTCTATGTGCACTGTGTAAAATATGGATCTTATCTTATCAGCTTGTCATGCAGTATCTGTACTGTGGAGGGACAGATGCACTGCACATCAGGAACACTGATGTTATGGAGGTTAGATCATTAGTATTGTGAATAATGAATCATAAACATTCACTTTTTTTTTGTGAAATAAAAAAACTACATTTTGAACTTGAATTTTGAGTTGTTGGTTTGTTCTGTTGTTGTTTTTTCAGCTTCTGTCAGCAGCAAAGTTTTTCCAGTTGGAGGCGCTGCAAAGGCATTGTGAGATTATCTGCTCCAAGAACATCAACACCGACACTTGTGTTGAGATCTACAATCACACCAAGGTAAAAACGAATACTGTGCTGTGAAGCATTTTGAGGCGCTGAAGTCGCGTAAAAATCAGTGATATCTTGAAAAAGTTGAAAAAGTTTCTGCTGATATATATTCTACCTGTTCTTCAGTTTCTCGATGCTCCAGATCTAGCATCCTATATAGAGGCCTACTTTCTGAAGAACATGGTAATCCTGATTGAGTTGGAGCCCTTCAAGCAGCTACTGTATGACGCACCTCCCGACAGCCCCGGCTGTGACATCCTGCGAGATTTGGAGAAAACCTTGGCTATTCGCATCCAGTCCATCCACCTGTCCTCCTCCAAGGGATCAATTGTCTGAACTTTTGAGCTTCCTAAACCCAGAATCTAAGAAGATTCAGCAGAGAGCAATCAGAGCCGTGACACTATATTTACATGCGTCTGAGCGATGGATGATGATTTCAAGGTGAAATCATGTGTTATGATCTTGCTCTCCGTGACGCTCATCAGTTGCTAAAATGCTTCTTGTTAGCACAGATGGTTAATACATCTGTCTGTCTGCCTTGTCGATATATGTCTACTAACATGACATTCATATGATAGCTGTACAGTATTATGCCACAACTTGCCAATAACATATATGACTGTAACAGTGTCCCCTTGTTCAGCAAAAATCTATCATCTAAGTGGTGTTACATGTCAAACTGATCAGGATCGCTGAGGCAACAGAAACTGAGAGGATAACGTCCAACCAATGTAATGAGGTAATAAACAACATCAGCATAATGCGATAAGCCATCAGTTTATCCCTGGAGATGAGGAAGGAAGTTCAGCCTCACGTTTTTATTTGCCTACACATGTGGCCCCTGTACAGACAAGTTCATCTGTATATTTGTCAGTCACTTACTGTAGACCTGAGCTGATTAATCCTTAAAGCCAAACGCGACGACCAGCTGTAATGTGACTGAAGCACGTGACTTTAGGCAACTTGGTGGGAAAGAGGACTTGTTCTTCTACCGTAACTCTGTAAATATTGTTCATAAAAACAGAGCTATTGATAATGTAAGTTAATGTATATATCTGCAGATGTTTTCTCATGTGTCTTACTGTTACTGTATTGCTGTAAAAACAAAAAGCTCATCTTTTAAATATCTATGCTTAAATGTTGCATGTCCAGAGGAGTGACTTGTTTTTATGTTTGAACTGTTGGACAATTACATTGAGGACCTGTTTCCACACTACCTTCGTCCTCAGCATGGGTCACTATAAATGTGTTGCGGTCAAATGGTGTCATCATTGTGTGTGCGAGAGGCGTTGGGTCTGTTTAGTCCTAAAACTGAGAACGTTATGATATCAGATGTTCTCCAAGGACTGTGAAACCACATTACTTGTATGTGTGTGATCTTTCCTCTATAAAGATTAATATAAAGATCACTGTGTATTTGCTTTCAGTTTTATTTGATGTAGTCTCTGGCCTAAAAATCTGAGCATGGGGACATCTATGATTCTGTCAGATGTAAAATTTAAAGGTTGCCCTGTTAGTATTTGGTTCTCCACAGCTAGAAGGTTAGATTACAGCTGGTAGGCAGTTTAATGTGGCGTCACAAACGCATGTGCAAATAAATGACAAGAAAAGACACACACAAAGCATGTTCTTTGCTCACAACACACTCGATTTATTGAGCCTCACGGCTTACTGTAAAATGTAAATAAATGTTCATATATTGCATCAGTGGTGTTAACCATCACTTTAGCTTACTTCGCTTACTTACACGGGGCAAACCGTGTGGTTTGAATGAGGTGGACCCAGGAGCAGACTCAAGTGAGACAGAACTGAACTTTAAACAAAAAGCGAGCCTTTTATTATGGCTGATAATCGGGTTAACCAAACAAGGTAGAAACCACAGAGGCAAAACTAAACTGGAACCTAAACTGGGAAAACTGAGGCTTAACTGTGACAACTAGGAAGACAAGAATAAGGGAGACTGTGACAACTATGAACAGAACTTAGTACAGGTACATGAGGGAACTAAAAACTCACACATGAACAAGTAACATTAACATGACCATGACAGAGTCCTGAAATCTGATGTAACATGGAGGGTGGGAAAACAGACGACGCAACAGTGGACACAGGAAGACAGAGGACTTAAATACAGACATGACGTAATGAGAGGAATGAGGAACAGGTGGGAACACAGCAGGGGCAAATCAGAACTAATGAGACAGGTAAAGCAAAGCAGACTACACTGACAGAACACAGACCTTCAAAATAAAACAGGAAACAGAATGCAGACATGACGACATGAACTTGACTAACAGGGCAGACACGAAACACATGAAGGGCACGGAGGCTAAAGCATAGTGGAAAAGACACAAGGGGCTCTAATAACAAAACCTAAACTAAGCAGCCTAAGCGCTAAATAAACATATAATGAATGACAAACACGAGAAAATACAAAATACTGGGTCACAAGACCCAGAACCGTGACAATTACTTACTTCTAACCATAATTCATAATTGTAGCATCCATACGTTTTCTTAACTGCTTGCCCAATTCAGGGTATCTGGAGTCTGTAGGCTGTCATGGGAGAAAAAGCAGGCTACACCTTGGAAAGGTTGTAAGTGTTAAAAAAAAGAACAAAAAAAAACCCATTGGATTATGGGAGGAAGTGTCAAGAACTCACAAAGTCACAGGGAGAACATGCAAACAGGAAAGGCCACAGGACTTCACTGCTAGCCACTACACCATCAGCTGCCAACCTATTGGAACCCATGAAATTAATTTGCTAGTGTGAGGTTTATAAGCATCATGCTTCTGGTTTAATAATTCTTTAAATTCTGGCTGTACATATTTGAGTCACCCCCAGGCCAGTGGAAGCCCCGAGGGCCAAAAACCATTAAATTACAACTGTGGCAATGTGCAAATATTGCAATGACAGAAGAAGAGACGTGGCCTCCTTAAGAGGGACCCATCCAACTGTGTCTTGAGCACTGTTCCTGAAATAAACGTGGTCTCTGCTATTTGTGCAGTAATAAAGTTTATTTTAATGAAGACAGACCATCTATGAAGGAAAGTACCAAGTTTAAACACTATTATTTCTCTATACGTGAATGCGCAAGCAGTCTAATTATATGCTATCATATGTTATGAAAGGAAATATGGTAAAGAAAAAAACATTATTTTGTATTAAAAACGGGTTTTCACACTTGTAGAACATTTCTAGAACACCCATTCTGTTTTTTAAGACCAATAATAACCAAAATGTAAGCAGTCGCCACCTCATGGGCCACGAAGGTACTGCAGGTGGGCACCAAAACTACCGTAACTATTAAAAAAAATACCTTGTATACCTTGTAGATCGGGGAAGCAGACAGATGCTAATCAAAGGGGGAAAATTAGTAAGTATATCCCTAGGGGAACAGGAGAAACAAAGGCTTGTAGAGCAAACAGACAGAGTTTGTTCTTTTGAAGTTCACACTTCTGCAAAAAAGGCTAAAAGCTTTCAAGGCACACATGCATCCATTAAAAATTACTGTCAAGACGATAGCATTGCCATTAGAGTAGATGCTTTTTCATGCCACCCTCCAAACATAATATTAATTTATCTTCACTGGACATAAATATCACGAGTAGCATAATACTCTGTTTTGATTTGTCATATTAATATTTGGATATTGATTTGTGTCTCTTTCAATCAGTGTTTTCCAGACCCTTCCAGGCAGTTGCAAAATGCTTGTCTCTGAGTGGTCATGGTATTTGCAGTGTGTGTGTGTGTGTGTGTGTGTGTGTGTGTGTGTGTGTGTGTGTGTGTGTGTGTGTGTGTGTGTGGTGTTTTGGGCAGAGAATGGCATGGGCTGTGGTGACAGCAGTTGTTAAGGAGTTGCCATGGTTACCACCGCCAAGGAACAATGTTGAAGTGAGAATGCCTGGCTGTGTTAAAGACTGAAAGGAATCCCGAGGTGCTCACATATGTAGACATTTAAACATGGACACAATTAACACACACCCACAAAATGTTGTTATCCAATTGGATTTAGTCCTTAATGAGTCATTAAGAGATTCTTATATGGAGCAGAAATGATCCATCATCAGATTAGCCGTGTCACACAAGGGACCATGTGATTAGGCCATGGAAATGTCTCTGTCGCCTCTTTTCTAAAGCACTGCTGGGCATCTTAATTTAGTGGGCTGTGAACTGCAAGTGAAACACTAAGTAACACAGAGGGAAGTTGTGAGGGGGAACACAACAGGGGGACACACTCAACTGTAGGCAAAAACCACCAGTTTGATTCTGCACTTTTACTTGAATTTCTACTTGCTATAAATTTGACTTTCTAAATTTCTTATGTGCTCAGTTATGAAGGCCTATTGTTCAGTTTTGTGAGTGCCTTGATGTGCATGTGTGGCTGCATGGGCAAAAAGGAGGGTAACGAGGGTGTTTGCCCTTCTAACTCTGCCCCCAGTATGAGCCCCTTCATCCTCCCCTTGTTGTCATGCACAGCCGCGCTCTCTTTGGCACAAAGTAGGCTGGCAGCACAAGAGCCATGTGTTTTAGCTCCAGGCTTTGATGGGCTCAAAAAACTTTTCAGAACTGTTTCTGAGTAACGTCGTGTAACGGGAAGGAAAGAGAAAAGGAAAAGAGGAGGAGAGTGGGGGTGCAAGAGGCTGCAAGTTGCGAGGGAGAGAGATGGGGAGCAGAAGGAGCTTCGAGCAAAGACAAACTGTCTTCTTTGTGGTTTTATGATTGCAGTTGTTGAAGGATACATTTATTGGAAAATAACCGTGAAGATTTTGCAAGACAAACAACAATAGGTGAGTCAGACAAGCAAAAAAGAAGCAGTGGAATGTAGTAAGTTTCATTCTCTTGGCTTGAACAGACAGAAACAAGGGGAGGGGGAGGGGGTGTTACGCTGCATGATTAGTAGCCTAATGGCATACTTTCTCTTTGTTTAATGTGATTTTAATTGATTTTCCCCTGAAAGCCCATATCCGAGAGCTCCGATTGCCATCCTCATATTTTACAATTACTGGACCTCTTGTTGAAAGGAACGATCGTAAAGACAAACATGACGAGAAGACAAAGAGCCTGTCCTTGTTTGGAATGTGATATTGTTTTTTTTGTTTTTTTCATTCTTTCTCACAGGGTGTCTTCTTCTCTCTCTACTTCTCATCTTGCTACTGAAGTTAGCCGCCAGCCACTTTAACAATGCAGCGTGAGGAGCTGTCGGCCAGAGAGGAGTTCACCTACACCCACATGCCCACTCTGGAGAGAGGAAATGGGACACTGGGACGACGGGGTGACCGGGGAGCTGAGAGAAGGCCAGACAGAGGGGAGCGGGATAGGTCTGAGCGGGACAGCTACACAGTGGACGTGAGGGCCAGTGACCTGCAGCTGGCCCAGCCGGAGCCCCTAAAGCACCCCTGCTTCAGCTACAGGGCCTGGCTCTACAGTGTCCTCATAGGGGTGAGAGGAAAGACTGTCAGGGGAAGTTAGGGAGGCACACCACAGGATTTTTCAATTTAGTCCATAACACACAAAGTTAAAGTTTGGGGTGATTCCTTTTTTTGAATAGCCCCTATCTTGAAATTTTGAGTGAGAAGTGGCAACAAGAAATCTTGTCTTGTGCTTCCACATTACACAAGGAAAGAACACCCTAATGGGGTTGCTTCAATAATTAAAATGTTAGCGGACTGATTTTGGGCATGCATATTGTGTTGCACTAAACTAAACCACCTAAAGGCTCTTTTAGGAGATCCCATTCTAAATCCATAGGCATTTTAAGAACTTTGTGACCATCCTTTTGCAGCTATAATACCTTTCACTCTTCTGAGAAGCCTTTATATAGAAAGTCCGGCTGTGGAAATTTTTGCCCATTCATCTAGAAGAACATTTAGGTTGGACACTTAGAGGACCTGGCTCAAAATCTTCCTTATAGTTCAGCCAGTCAAGTTCTTCCACACACCGAGCTCACCCAGCCATTCCTTCAATGACCTTACTTTGTGCAATGAAACACAGTCATGCTGGAACATAAAAGGGTCTTTCCCATGAAGTTAGATGCACATAATTGTCATGGTAAGCTGAAGCATCACGACTTCTCTGCACTGGAATTGGAAGGTAGCCAAAAACAACCCCATATTAATATTGAGTTTGGTGATTAAGAGATGTGGCCCAGTACTCTTGTCCTCATAGTGCATGTCTGAGCAAGCACATCCAGCTCAATGCAAAGATCAATGCGGGGAAATTTTGAACGTTTTGCAATGTGTAAACTGCTTCACATTGGAAGAAGCTGAACTATACCGACGCTACCCTAGGCAGAAATGTAGTTTGGTTAACTAAAAGTAGTCTGCAATACTTTGTAAAATGAAAAGGATCATGCTGACTACACAAATGTGATATGATCAAATCTAACACATACTTGTAAATGCTACATGCCAGAAAATTTTAGAAATTTGTGTTTTACCTGCGCACCAGAAGCAAGAGTCTTGGTGGGGCTATTGCACCAGGCAGGATTATGCAGCTGGCTTAGTTACTTCTAAAATTGCATGTGTTTATGACAGAGGAATTCTTGCACAGTTTTACCTGCTGAATGCATTTATGACCCTGTTAATTGTGCATACATGGCTGAATGTGTGTGTGTGTGTGTCGGTGTGTCCTCAGGGCAGTCTGCTCATCACATCTGGTTTCTCTCTGTACTTGGGAAATGTGTTTCCTGTTGCCATGGACTACTTGCGCTGTGCTGCAGGCTCTGTAAGTGACCAGTTACTTTAATCACATGCTGATATTGCTTTGAATGCTAGCATACCTTGCTGCATTTATTCTCACTGTTCATATAGGAGTTATGTCAAAAATGGCAGTAATTCTCCTCATAGATAAATTCAGCAGCTCATTTTGGTTGGTATTCTTCACAGGGCATCCCTGCAGCGATAGCTAGTTTTGCTATTGCCAAGAACAGACATGTTGCAGTGAGTAAACAATGAACTCACCAAAGGCTAAAGAGATAATTATGCCTTAATGGTTTCTAATTGAAGCTTTTACGGAAGCACGATACTAATTAGACTCTCATGTTTCCTTCAAGGTGTCAGATTTTCAAGTGGTCTACGTGTCAACATTTGCTGTGACGACCACATGCCTGGTTTGGTTTGGTTGTAAGCTGGTCGTGAACCCTTCGGCTGTCAATGTAAATCAATCTGTATTGAGAACTACGTGTCCTTTTGGGTGCACAAACACAAATATTTAGAGTTATTCTTTCGTAAATTTTTTTCTCTGTCAGCTGTTGTGTCCCTGTTCTCATGCCCTAACATGTTCTGTCTGTTCTCAGATTAACTTCAACCTTATCCTGATGATCTTGTTGGAGGTGTTGATGGCCAGCACTGTCATCCTGTCAGCCCGCTCTGCCGAGGACTGCTGCTGCCACAGGAAGGTGTGTGAGCGAGCTACTTTTGTTTTTGTTCCCCCAACTCTTGAGTCACCCTTCTCACTTGGCAGCTTTCATTCTTCCATCTTAAACGCTTTTCGTTTTTTCTATCAATCTTCCAGTCTGGGTCATATGACAGGCCTGTGATTATCAAACCTGCAGTCTTCCCCACTCGGCTCCTTAAAGCATATTCTGTGAGTAAACTTGCATATAGATAAGTATAACTATATAACCTATACAAGTATAGGCTATTGCATATGATCTTGCTGTGTGTTTTCAATGTATGTAATTGTTCATCTATAACTAACTTCTGCAACATAGGTCATTGAAGTGATTGTAGGAATCTCGGCTGTATTTGGAGGCATCATTGCGCTCAACATGGACGCGTTGTTGCCTGGTCCCTACTTGTCTGTTACATTTTTCTGGATCCTTGTGGCTGTAAGTAGGCTTAGTAAAGCTTACTGTTTGTTAAGGCACTTGTGGCCACTCAGAATGATAAGGTATGTTTAAAGTGGCTGCCGAGCAACACAATGGCATAACGTTACCTGTAATCCTTTGCAGTGTTTCCCCAGTGCTATTGCCAGTCATGTTGTGTCAGAATACCCTAACAAATGCCTGGTGAGTACAATAATCTGATGGCTGCAGGATCTGTGAGTAGGATTAGTACAGTGTGAATGTAAAACTGTTAACCTAAAATTCATATACTTCTGTGTTTTATAACTTTGTATTGTTTTCAGTCTAAACTTTTTCCTGCTGCTATTTGCTATCATGTGGGTGCAAAATGTCATTGGAGCAGGTATAATTTCATCTATCTAAATACCACATCTATTTCTTCTTTCTACTGGCTCTTTTTGTGCTCTTTTTTCCACCTTTCTTCTTTCGGCTCTCATCCCTGTATCTCTCAGGTGGAGGTGTTGATTGCCATCAGCAGCGTGACATCTCCTCTGCTCTTTTCAGCCTCTGGCTTCCTCTCTTGCAGTGTGATCAGCTTTATTGAAATATTCCTGCATGATGTACCTACAGCCAAGGTGAGTCTAATGAAGTGAAAATTGTATTTTTAAGAGTTATCCATCTAGCCCTGGCGTCATTTTGATTAAAAAAAAATAAAAAAAAAATACAGCAGCTGGGGAAGTGAATCATGAGAAATTACTTTTAAAAATCCCCCAATTTGACATATAGAAATTGCACTTCTGTCTCGTTGTATCCCAGCAATCGTATGACATATTGCTGCTGATTCTGATGGTGCTGCTGCTGGTGCAGGCAATTCTTACTTCATCCACTGTGGTGCACTGTGCCACCTACAAAAGTCAGCTTCGCATGGGAGCTCCAGAGTGTGACGACAACATTCAGACTCCGATGCATTACTGTGAGGTATGCCAGGTAAACACACCCTTATGTGCAAATCCTGCCCTTGTCTATAGCACTACAGACATTTATTGATGTGTATAGCACCAAGATATACCACATGTAAATGCATATGTATCAGTTAATGAACTACATGCAAAAATGGCACTGTGCCACTCATGCTCATGCTCAACTACTGATTTCTCTGAATATTTTTCTTTCCTTTTCATCCTCCACAGCAGCAAATGTCAAATGGAGCATTGCATGATTTTGACAAAGACAGAGCTTGGAAGGCAGTTGTGGTCCAAATGGCTCAATGAAGAGAACATGCAGGAATTTGGGGAGACATAGTGAAAGAAGAAGGATAAAACAAGCTCTGTAAGCTGCAAACACAAGAGTACAATCAGAAGACAGAGAATATTAGAACAAGAGGGAAAAGCAGTATTGGAGAGACACGGGAAAATGAAGACTGGAATAAAGAACAAAATATACAAAAATGAAGCCAAGATAGGAGGAAAAAATGGAGCCGTGTACTTTGTTTTGCTTTTTATAGGGTTTTTTTTCTTGCATAGATAATGCTTTTATGAGTGTTTTCCATATTGGTACCACTGTGGTGTTTTTTTGGTCAGGAAATTTGATGTATTTTTACGCTGACATGTTTGCTAGTTGTATTGAAAATATGCGAGTCAATGGTAAGTAGTTGAAAATGTCCCTAGCACCAAATTGAAACAGAATTCATCATATATCCTAATTTGAAACAGTTTTGTGCACGTTCACATATTGGTGACTAATCATGGTGGCAGAAGCAACAGATGCAAAAACTAATGAAAGGTATTTAAATCAGTGGCAAAGTCTAACTCAGTAGCCAGGTTCCTTGTGTGGTAGTTTTTACAGGAAACCTGCTTTAATATAGCCGATGTGCAGCAGTGTCAACTGATGTAAATGATACTAACTGAAATTATGCTTTCTGCAAAATAAAATGCCATCAGCACTAAGTAAAGAGTAAAGATGTGCACCTGTTGAATGTTTTTTATGGATTTTTTTTTTTATTGCTGAGAAAAAAAACACAAAAAGAAAAAAAAATCAACATCTGAAAAAAACTTTCATGGAAATGTTGTTCAGATATTATCTCATAATTTGATATCAAGCTGTGAGGGGGGAATTTGTGTGTGTATTGATTTAATTGCAATAACTTCAGCACCCCTATGTTTGGATTTGGACATGAAAATTGTCTTCTCGTATTGTTATATTTATTAACTTCATTTCCGTCATTTTCTCGCATCCCTGTGCTCCTGTGTCTGTCTCTGAGCCAGGCACTGCACATCTCTTACTGATATTAAAACTATAAGGAGGAAAGGAAACTATAAGGAGGAGGAAATGGGGTGGTCACCATAATGATGTCTGGTCAGTTTTGGCTTGTCAAATATAAATATAATTCTCAGAACATCAGGCCATTATTATTATTATTATTATAATTAGGATTATTATTGCTTAAAGCACCACAACATGAGGCTTGATCATACTGCAACATGACCAAAAAGAGAGTGAGAGATGGCAGACGGTGAGGTAAGGATACCCTAACCGGTGGAAACCGGCTTGAGTTAAAAGTGCCTGAGACAAAGAAGAGAGAGCATCGATGAAACTGTCCTTGTACAGGAGTGTTCTGCTCTGCACCAGAAAGTTCATCCGTGACATTCAGCGTGATCAAAAGCAATACATTTCAGTGCACTGAGCAATTTATATCGTTTTCCTTTAAATACTTCTTGAAATTATGGCCTACATAATTTAGTAATAGATGACTAGTTGATGTCTTTCACAGTCCAAAAAAAGCAAAGATGCTCGAAGATGCTCGCCACACCCAGTGAGTTTGAATGACAGACATCTTTCCCATTCCCTGTTTGCGTGTCTCTGTGGTAGTCCCACAGTCACAGATGATGGGCAGGTTGGATAAACCAATATCAGTGGGAAACAAAACCCTGTCAGTGCCTTGTGGTTTGGTTGTAGACTAAGCTAATGTGGGCTTTGAGTAGACTAATAGCCGGTGTTTGTTTCACTTAGCCTATACTAAAGGCTTCAGTGACAAGTCTTAGCCCTTAAATATAGTAATACTAATAACATATCTAAAGACTGCTTATTTATATTTAATAGAAGGTTATCTTTTAGGGCCTGTCACATCCAGAAGCCTAAAAACCATAGAGCTGTGTCTATAAGAGGCAGTTTCACAGGTAAATCTTTCAAAAAATAAATATAATCCGGATATGGATTTATGGGATATGATTTTAGCATCTTAGCTCGCCTTTCTTTCTGAAATGCGCACTTAATCCTGCGATTCAAAGAGAGGGGATGTGTTGAACTACAGAATCTTAATGTGTTTCTCATCTCTTGTTTCTGAGGAAGAAGCAGGGCGGGGAGGGGAGGGAAGAGGAGAGGGTTGGAGCTGGGGGGGAAAAGGCGGAACAAACCGGTGTGCCTCGGATACATGCTGTAGCTGCTCGCCCGCACTGCAGATTAACTCTTACCGTGCCGGGGGATGCAACGAGAGACGGTAAGTGAATTTTGTTTTTGTTTGTTTGTTTCTTTCTTTGTTTTTCCCCGAAAGCTTACACATTGTTCCGTTTTTGGCACCAGAGTAAGAAATGTAGCGGTGGCTCATGTGGTGCGGACAGGTACACAGTCCATACAGGTATTCGGCATCCTGAGCATCTCCTCTTCTATCTCTCTCACACACGGATCAGCACACACACACATGCTTTCGCTTCCTCTGACACACACATTGAATCGCTACACTTGATGTTTTTTAGCGGCTCGTCTCTGGCTGGCTATTCGGGAACTATCCACCGCGCGGGTGCTGAATGGGGTCGTCATTTGTAGGCAGCTGCAATCCACTGCAATGCCATGTCTGTGGTGAAAGTGTCCTCCTGGCTTTTCTAGTGTCTTGGACCTGATAGCCAGGAAACAGCAGTTAAAAGCATCCTAGCAGAACACCCGGCAAAGGGCATGGTGATCTTCTCAACCCAAATAAATCTCCCTGCAGGTGTTTCCGTCAGAGAGTGACACAACTGAGGAAACAGTAAGCGTGATGACATCGTGTCCTGTCCACTCTTTAAGGCATATAGGGAACGTTTTCAAAACTCTGTTCACTGGACTGTTATCTGATCGCATTTATGAGAAAACATCACATCAGTCCTGAAAGTTCCTCCTTCCTCAGCTATCATTAATTAATAATGAATGAATGGAGCTTCTCTCCTTCAGCTCTTGTCCCGGAGCCTAGCTCTGTGTCTTTGCAGCTGACTGAACTGGCCAAACTCTAGCTGGATGTTGTAGTAGCCAAGAAATCTGGGATTCCCTCTCTGAACACTGGTAGCATTGCCCAACTGAGGAGTATAATCTGTCTGACTGGACCAGTGCCAGTGGCTCGGCAGACGGTAGTGCAGCTTCCAGCTGAGCCCCAGAAATGGGTGTTCTACCCCTTTAAATTTAAATTATGCAAACTTTACTTCTCCTCTGATCTTCCATGAGATAGTCTTTGAGGGTAAAGATAAAAATGATCTTGACTGTCATGGAGCAGTGGAGAAACAAGTTTAAAGTATAGGTTTCGTACCTCACGAGAGACATCTTCTTCTCTATTTCAGTGATCTCAGCATTAACCTGTGCAACCTTGAATATTATACTCTGCTGTAATTTCATAGGAATCATCTTCTTATGATTCTTCTCATTGCTAAGCACACGCTTTAAAGCTGGCAGCTAATTGTCCCCTTTACCCATGAAACCACATTCTCAAGGCTGTCCTCATCAAGATATTAGATTTCATTTCGAGCCTCAAATAGAGCGCTTTAAAAAAAACATGAACTGTGTTTTTACATAAAGAGAGGTTGGAAAGGAGGCCAGTGGGAGTAAAGGCAAAGGGGGAAAATGCAGGAGCAAGAGGGATTGTTGATGGAAAGTGGTGATGTATTCAAACTCCGCATGAAGGGAATTTGTAAGAGCTTCCTGTGAAATGACCAAGCAAGTTGAAAGCACTTTCATAGTTACAGCCCCAACCATGCATGCATTCAATCTCAAATAGCCACGCTCAGAGGCACAAGATATGCCGCACATGATAACCCCCGGATGGATGTTCATCTGACATCCTTGTGTGAACATGTTGTTCCACAGAGTCCAGAGAGGTGAAATCTGTAACAGAGTCAGTCTCCAAGATATCAGGCCTTTAATGTATTAACACAAATAGATGATTCATCAAAATGACAAAGTAAAGTCTGCTTTAAACAGTTTAAAATTAAAAAAGTCCTCTGAGTATAAACTTGCCCTTTACTGTCCTTGCTTGATCAAAGACAAAAATTCCCTGCACACTTCACCGGTCAGAGAGGGAGGATTAGAAATCCCTGGGCACATAACTGCATTAAAGAGGATGGTGGATGGGAACAGAGAGCCTTCTGGAAGAAGGTGTGAAGCAGTATCAATCAGACTGTTGCGCTTTTAAATTACACTAATATGCTATTGTAGATTCAATGACAACTTGCACCTCGGTGTACCTTTATAGAAATTAACGCACTACACTGCCTTGTCTGTCTTTCAGGAAAGAACTGGTCACAGATTCTTCTTTCCCAAGCTCATGTAACAACTCTCCCTGGGGCTTGCAGGAACACCTCCCTAAACTCAGCTCATTTCTCAACCTGCAGCACAGGGTCTGCCGACTGAGGCCAGACACTGTAGAGACACACAAGCACAGGGATGCACAACGGAGAGGCTGAGTGAGCAGTGCACATTATGTCTGTTCGTCTGCAACAGAAGAGCTGCACGAAACGGTAGAAGAGTCTAAGCCCTGAAGAACACAGGCCACACAGTATGACCCACTACTTTTCCACACAAGGAGACAGGGGCTGAAGCTGGCCACACATTCCTGCATGCGTGTGGCTGCTAGCATTGTTTTGACGAGTATCTAACTTCATCAGGGAGTGTCTAGTCTCCCCTCTAGCCCAGAGGGGGGTTTGTGGTGTGCGTTATTTGTGTTCCGGATGCAGAACATCCTCGATCAAAACTTGGACATGGCCACAGCTCTACTTGCAGGCGAGAAGCTGAAGGAGCTGATCTTGCCGGGTTCCTCTCAGGATGAGAAAGGCGGGGCACTGGCTGGCCTCATGGTGCAACTCAAACTGGAGCTTCCTTTTGATCGCGTTGTTACTATAGGGACGGTCATCATCCCCATCCTGCTAGTCACCCTGGTCTTCACAAGGAACTTTGCAGGTGAGCTGCTAGAAGGGGATTCATTGCTAAACCCACACCTGCAGCTGTTTGCCCTCTGACCGCTTTTGATCAGAGAAAGGTTTTGGCTGCATACATACAGTAGTGAGAAGTGTAAGCTGGAAACAAGGCATAAAAGAGAAGGTAGTAGTGTGGTGAAGCGAAGAAAAGGAAATCTGAAACACTAGATGCCAGAGAGAGAGAAGAAAACAGATTGGAGAACGGAGGGAGTGAAAGTGATTGCAGATTTGGGAGACAAGGGTGGGTTTGGGTAGAGGACAGAGTGAAAACCCAGAGAGGAATGTCAGTTCATTGCTGAGTCAGGCTCTGTGTACCATGTAACCAGCTGGGACTATGTGTTTAAACAGCAAGTCAGTGCATGTGCAGGAGAGTTTATTATTTTTGAGAAAACTCAGCACAAAATGGGTGCCTAGCGTTCTGTGAATGAAACAAGTGTTGTCATTGCACATATCATCCTTTACCCTAATAACAACAGAATGCATGTTTTATTAAAATGAGAAAATCTAGTAACCACTGATAATAACAGAGGTGACAGCGCTTAGTTTGAAGGATTACCTCAATCCTTTTAGTCTTGTACATAATGGACAGTGAACTGATCTGGGCATTCTCATTTCCTCTGTGAGAGCCTGAAAGGTATTTCTTTCGTTTCAAAACGTGGCTTGAGTATGATCAGAGACACACAATGCTTTGAATGGGTTCTAAAAGATGAGATTAGAGTACTGATTAAAAATGAATGATGAGAAAGGTGCAAGATATTTCCTAGAGAATGCCATGAATCACTGAAACATGTATCTACGGATTCACAAGTCATAGTTTTAGCTTGTTTGTTTTATGCACTATTTTGAAGAAAAAAATCTACTTACAGATATTATTAAAAATATGTCTGTCTGGTCTTACATGTCATTTACTTACTAACATGTTGTTACTAACAGAAATAAGACGCACAGTTTGAAGCACAGTTCATTATGAGATATCACTGTAAGAAAAGTTTGGACTGATTTTTTTGCACTTGTGCTTTTCTCAGAGGAGTCCATATACTGTTACACACCACACAACTTCACTCGAGACCAGGCACTGTATGCAAGAGGCTACTGCTGGACAGAGCTTCGTGATGCTAAACCTGGTATGGAGCCAGCTGAGTGGCCTTCGCTATTTGAGCACAAGTTCCTCCCCTATGCCCTTCTGGCCTTTGCTGGAATCATGTACATTCCTGCTTTGGGCTGGGAGTTCCTCGCCTCTACAAGGCTCACTTCAGAGCTCAATTTCCTGCTTCAAGAGATTGATAACTGCTATCATCGAGCTGCTGAGGGCCGGGCCCCAAAGATCGAGAAGCAGATTCAGTCCAAAGGGCCAGGCATAACTGAGCGGGAGAGGAGGGAGATCATAGAGAATGCAGAGAAAGAGAAGAGCCCTGAACAGAATCTTTTTGAGAAATATTTGGAGAGACGAGGCCAAAGCAACTTTTTGGCCAAGATTTACCTTGCTCGCCATCTTTCTATTATCTGCCTCAGTTCAATACCCATTTCCTACCTGAGCACCTACTATGCCCGCCAAAGGCAAAATGAGTTCACCTGTGCACTAGGTGAGCACCCAGACATTAGCAGCTATCCAGAGCTGAAGCTCAGGGTCAACTGTAAGCTGCCTGCTGTGCAGCTGCAGCGCATCATGGCAGCAGTAGATATCGCTTTACTCTGCACCATGAACCTCATCATTCTGGTTAATTTGCTGCATCTTTTTGTGGTGCGCAAGTCCAACTTTGTATTTGACAAACTCCATAAGGTTGGAATTAAAACACGGCGACGCTGGCAGAAGTCTCAGTTCTGTGATATCAACATCCTGGCCATGTTCTGCAATGAGAACAGGGATCACATTAAGTCACTCAACCGACTGGACTTCATCACTAATGAGAGTGACCTCATGTACGACAATGTAGTCAGGCAGCTGCTGGCTGCACTTGCACAATCCAACCATGATGCCACACCAACTGTGAGGGAATCTGGGATCCAAACAATTGATCCCAATATGGATCCTTCTGACCTCGGGGTTAGAGAGATGGGGGGTGAACCGCTGGTTGTCAAACGACCTCGTAAGAAGATTAAATGGATCCCAACCTCAAATCCTCTTCCTCAACCATTTAAGGTAAGGAAATGTTTCCAAAAGCAAAATGTACTATCCTGTAGAAGCAGAATGACCCTTACTTTAAATATTGGCTCAGTGGAGCGCACATACTCTAGGCCATGATCTTTCAAAATTATGTAATAGTAACTCTTTATAAGGACCTTTTTCACTGAAGAGGCATAAGAAGCAGCTTACTTTTAGGACTTAAAATATATGCAAAATAGTAAGGAGAAGACTTCATCTGTTGCTGTTGGAGACTTGAACTGTAGTTAAAGTTAAGATACGACCTCTTTTTATTTTCTGTCCAATGTGAAGGAACCTCTTACCCTGACGCGCCTGGAAAATAACACAAAGCCGGAAAAACCCAAACCTCTCAGACGAAAAATAGTGGCAGACAGCATTATCGCACCTCTTCTGGATAACAAGAGCACACAGCATCCTTCAACAAAAGGTACTGGGAAGTTTGAATACATAGTAAGAAAGACATTTTAAAGCTTACATAATTAGTTTAGGCACACTATCCGACCAGTATGATACATGTGTTCTTATCTATCTAGTATTTATGTATTATGAAGGCAAATTCTATGACCATAAAATCAACTGACACAGTTTAAACTACACTCTTGATGGGTAGCTGCTCTAATCAGCTACTTATTTTTTGATTGTAGATGTAAGTGGAATGGAGAAAAAGCACACACGCAACTTCTCTTTGGATGTCCACCCATATATGTTGACCACTCGTAAGCCCAAGGTGGAGACCACAACCACAGTACCTCTACCCTCAGAGCACAACATGGATACAGTGTACCTCGAAGGCACACACACCGTGGTTCATGTGTCCAGTGCAATTACAGGTAGGTCTCGCTATACTTATGCTTGAGACAGAAATGCCACTTAATTTAGATGCGCCTTTCATAGTGCATTTCTACAGCAGGACAATGGGCATGGCCATTTACAACATACAAATTCCGCTTGCATGTGATGCTTTTTCTGCATGGCCAATCATCTTTGGCCAACTAATATTTTAGATTTTTACTGTCTTTCGCATTATCTCCTGCTTTTATTATGTATTTATTTGATTACAGAGAATAAGATTCGCTCTCCAGAATCAACCAACGCTGCCTTCTCTGCAGAGACCCTGTCGACCACTACATATGTAAATGGAGTTAGCCCTAACCCTCCCTCCAGTGAAGATGCACTCAGTCCCAAGTCCTCACCTCAACAATTGGGGCCTTCCACTCAGAAGGAAAATGCTGAGTCTCAACCACCTCCACTAACAAGAGCCCCCACACACCAGCTACTGAGTATGCATCATACTCTGTTTGAGGAAGAAGAGGATGACACCGGGAGGGACAGGCTGGCAGAGAGGCCTGTGGAGCTCATTGCTGCAGGAGAATGTTGAGGAAGAGGAGAAAAGGAAGAGGAACCGTGACTGAGATTATTTTCCCTGACACTGCACTCTACACACATAACCTCCATGCCGATCACCTTCTATCAGCTGCCACCTCTAATCTTTCAATTAACTTCTATACTTCCAGGATTGGAATGGCCATGAGTTGGGAAAACTCTTGTGGCAAAGCTGAACTTTCAGAAAGGATAAACTGAGAGAAATATGTTTCTTTTCCTGTGTTGACCAGCTTATTACTGTAGGAAATGATGTCACACTCATGTCTCAGGATGACTGTGTATAGCTAATCACCCACCAATGAAACCAGCAGTGACATAATTCAACAGGGTGCTACAGTGCATGGTCACACAGTTATACCGAAAAAGCATATAGACAGGGTAAAGAGCGAGGAGTGATTTTCCTAATAATAAAAAAAGGCAGACACTTTAGAAATGCAAATCTGCAACATCAAACAAAATGTATTTTAATCACATGATAACGCTTAGTCCCTTTATCCCACTAGCCAAGTAGAAAGGTAGCTCATGCAATACAGTTGTTGAGATCTGCACAATTAATATGCAAAAGATCACAGTATAATTGTGGCAATAATGTATGCGCTTAGAAACATCTTATTCCACACGCTATACATGTATAGACACTGTATATGACTCACTGCTTGTGGGGTGTTTAAATATGACATGTTTCATGGCTAATTACTGCCATTTCACAATCGCATAAGACCACGATTCTTAACTATATGTGCACGCCATTTGAAAGTACAGCAGACAGTAGACTCACTATTGAAGTGTGACTTTGTGAGACAAAGTAGAACTGTAATACTGCTCAGTGAAATTGATACCAGATATGTTTTGATGCTGTAAAAAAGGCAGTTACAGTGATGTGTTCTTTTTGAAGACTTTAATAGCAGCTCTGAGATGAAGGGAGCTGGACTCACTGGTAAAATATGACCTTTTGTGTTCTGTTGGCTTCTTGAGGAAGTGTCTAATGTGAAGTGAATGTATTGATGAGCAGGATAAGGGTTTATAAGAATGACTAAGGTTTTCATTATCTGCTATAAACACACCATCTTTTTTTTTTTTTTGCATTTCTTGCGGCTGCATACATTAGGGTACAGAGACTAGAATAAAGGAACTGCCTGCACTGACTCAGAAACCAACAGGACATCAACTGTAGAAGACATTAGTCTCATTTTCAGGGCCTACCTAAAGAATGGGTAGACCTATGCATACTTTGTTTTTTAAATTAAATGAAATCTTTTGTCTTGGTAATACTTCATCTCCATAGGCTAGCTCAAAATCTCCTTGTTAGAGACTACTTAAGCACACTAAATGCATCCAAAAGCACTTTAGGACGAGTAGTACTAGTGTGTGAGAGCACATTGTATCACAGCTCTGCTTTAATATGATTTTACTGTGTTGATTTACACATTGGGACTGTTGCCCTGCGAAAACCTTTAGTAGTCTTAATGCGAGTAATCACATGGATAATATGGCTTTGATTGTAACGTGTGAAATGTTCGTGAAAAAGGATTAAAAGCGTTTTCTTTATAATTAAATCCCCCAAAATGCGTCTCGATCAATGACTACATGTACCAGAATGCACCGCGGCTGTCAGTTGCAGCCGAACACTGCTGCTGTACTTGCGGAGAGCACTCTGGCAGAAAGGCCGACTTAGTAAGTAACAGGTATTTCTTTTTATAGACAACTACCGCGTATAGTAGCTTATATCTCGTATTTCAGATTCACATTTATTTTTAAAAAAAAATCCTCTTCTTTAAATTTCTTTGAATAGACTAAATTCCTGGCGGACTTGTTAGCCCACATTAGCTTGAGTAAGGGTAGCTAGCCAACCGAAGAGCCCTCAGTAAATGAACGTTCAGTATTTAGCAGTTCTACACCTGGAAGTAACGTATTGCTCGTTAGATCTTACACCGACTAAGCGCTTCTTCTTTAACTGCGCAGAAGTCCTAACCTTACTGATAATGCTCTCGTTTTAGATAACGGTGCCTCTTTGATTTAATTCTCAGAAATCAGCGGCAGCGACTACTTTAGCCAGCGTTGATAGCGTTTAAACTGCGTTTAGAGAAGTCGGCAGCTGTTGTCGTTACACATAAAGCAACGTCAGCAGACAGTGAGGCTGTGCTGTGCCTACGTTACTGTCAGTGAACGCATCACCGCTCGCCGTGTGCGCCAATGACTTCCATCTGCTCTCTGTCATAAACAGCTCCCAGTGCTGCAAGCATGGACCAAGACAACAACTCGGAGGTTGGTAAAGAAACACGTTTGTATTGATCTGGCTGAAAAATAGGGTGTTTTAGCAGGAGGGAGATGACCCTGCGTCAGCCTGTGAGTTTTTAGAGTGATGTAACATAGTCTCTGCTGTTTCTCAATTACCACTCAAGAAGCTACCCCACCTTTCTTAAACTGTCTTGACTTGAGCAATAAGAATAAAAATGTAATCTGCTGCTGATGTAAATAAGCTCACTGTATTCAACTTGGTTGTTTCAATGTCTCACAGGACGATTCAGTTGGCCCTTCGGGGGACGGACTGCCATGTCTACCTCCAGATCTTTGTGAGTTGTTCTTTTTTTCCCTTCTAAACATATTGTGAGAATTGTATTTCATGAGAAAATCTTTGTAGTCCCATATTCTTAAGGGCTCGCCTGTTGTGACAAATTGTCTCACATTCATAACTTTTTATTAAGAATATTTGAATGAATAAAACTAAATGTAATCTGAGACTAATGAATGCATCGGTATGACGGGGCCATTGCAACAGGCATGTCGTTATCATTGAAGAAAATCTAAATAATAATAACTTCAAGTAACTTTCTTTTGGTAAAATAATAAGAACTCTGTTTTTGTCATTTAAGGGATTTATTAGTGTACTCTTAACTAAGGTACATTTTAAATGTACATTTCTACAATTTGAAATCGTACATTGTGGAAAATTGCTGGGACGTAAAAGTATATCCTTCCCTCACATAATATAATGAATTTCTGTCACTTTAATAAACTTTTATGTCTCTCCTGTATAGCGGATGGTGAAGCAATGGAGTTGCTTTGGCAGTTGCGAGCCCAGCGCCGCCAGTCGTCTCCTGAACTCCCAGAGACGGTGTCCCGTCTTACTGCACCTGATGGAAGCATCTTATACCTGGTGGGCACTGCCCATTTCAGTGATAGCAGCAAAAAGGACGTAGCCACGGTGAGCCAATGAGGGGGGGAAACAGGACTATTACATAGCAGAAAGCCACTTAAACCCTTTTAAAATGTGATATACTGTTAATTGTAAGTGACTGTATATGTGTAATTCTGTAAGTGTGGAGACGTGCTTTAACATAGGACAACTAATAATGAGTAGGCCCACATATTTAAATGTTATTTCTTTTTATTTTCTTATTTTAGCAAGCATTATATTGTCTTTTTTGGTTCTTTCCCATTGATTTCCTTAGTCCTTGTTTCTTTCGTCACTCTTCATTTGCTTGGACATTCCAGTCTTCTGCTTTCTTCTTCTGTATTTGTCTCTTTATTTTTCATTCCCGCTGTGCTCCTTCTCCTGGTGCAGACGATCCGAGCTGTGCAGCCAGACGTGGTTGTGGTGGAGCTGTGCCAGTATAGGGTATCGATGTTGAAGATGGACGAGAATACGCTGTTAAAGGAAGCCAAAGACATCAATCTCGATAAGGTTCAGCAGGCTATCAAACAGGTCAGGATTTACGAAAGGTGTTGGTTGTGTGTAAAACAGCAGTGGTAGATGAAGAGTGGTGGAAAAGGTCATAATCAAATGAAGACAGTGAAAGTACATATACTCCGAATAAGGCAATGATTGTCAAGTTCTGGTATTTTAAACTTAGTTTCATCTATAATATCATTGAAGTATTTTGTAAATATAACGTTGAGTGTCACTAAAGAGTTTTAGGTCTGTTTCCTACTTTTTTGATATGTCAGAGATGCTTCTTTATTTCAGAAGTTAAGAAACCTGAGAGTTGCTTCTGATTCAGCCTTTCTTACCTCAGTGGCTTGTACTACTGTCAGATTACTATGTACTTAAAGAATGACCACCGACTACTGGAAGTGGGCGTTCATTTATTTTCTCTGTTTGTCAGAATGGGCTGATGTCGGGTCTGATGCAGATTCTGCTGCTCAAAGTTTCAGCTCACATCACAGAGCAACTGGGCATGGCGCCCGGAGGAGAGTTTAGGGAGGCCTTCAAAGAGGTAACTTATTCACACAAATGCAAGAAAGCAGAGAATAAATTGATTATGTGTTGTTATTTTCTTATTGTTTTTTTTGTTTTGTTTTTTACTTTCTCTTTTTAGGCTGGCCGGGTACCCTTTTGTAAATTTCATCTCGGGGATCGGCCAATTCCTGTGACGTTCAAGAGAGCCATTGCTGCTCTCAGTCTCTGGCAGAAGGCCCGTCTGGCCTGGGGTCTTTGCTTTCTGTCAGACCCAATCAGGTATAAATTCATCTTGATCACATTCACAGTGTCAACACGACTCTGTTTTAGCACCAAATATTCATGGTGTTGGTTATGGAGACTTAAAGGAATACAAGTATGTTTTTAAAGCTTGTGTTGGAGACCAACCAGGTAGTCTGATAAAGTCTATTTAAGCTTCGTTCTTACAACTGTGTCAAAGTTCAGGAACTGGAATTTTGGTCTCTATACTGAAAACCTTAAATGTCGATATTAATGTAGACTCTGCTAATATTACACTCAAAAGAATTAAGAAAATTAAATGCTTCTAAGGATAAGTGATAAGTGTTGCTTGCATCCCATATAAAGACGTAAAGTAGGGAGTGTTAAATAGTTTCTAAAATGCCCCGAATAAAAAAAAACTCACTGTGCCATAATAAAATGCAGTTAGAGAACAAAACTATATTCTCTGTCACTTCCTTTTCACTGTTAAATTGACTGCTGTATTGTGTGTCATGTTTCAGTAAAGAGGACGTGGAAAAGTGCAAACAGAAGGACCTGCTTGAGCAAACTATGTCAGAGATGATCGGAGAGTTTCCTGCTCTTCACCAAACCATTGTGGCTGAAAGAGACATCTACCTCACACACTCTCTCCGACAGGCTACACGCTGTGTGGAGGCCCCCTCTAATGCCCAGAGTGCGTATTACAATGCTCAAAAAGCTAGGACAATGGATTGGTTTCATCTTAAGTTATAAAAACATTCACCGGCCAGGTCATTGGTCTAAGTGTTTCAGAAATTTCTGAACTACTGGGCCAAAAAAAACAGAAAATATTCAGTGAGTGCCAGCTCTGAGTGAAAATACCATGTCTTGTTGATGCCAGTGGTCAGTGGAGATTGGACAGACTGTTTTCAGCTGATTAGGAAGGAAACACTAACTTAAACAGATACTTGTAATAATCAAATTATGTAGAAGATCATTGTTGGACACACGTCAAGCAGCATTACACTAAAATGCAACTGTAGCTATCATGTCCATATGGACCCAAATGTCAGAGGAATGTTTCCAGCACCTTAGGAAATCTGTGCCATGAAGAATTAAGGCAGTTCTGAAGGCAACAGATGGTTCAACTGTGTTTAACTAATGAAGTGGCCGGTGAATTTACTGTATATTTGCATTTCATTTAGGTGTTAATTCCTTTTTTTCCAGTCACTTATAAAGTACTTTTTTGCATTTAGTTTGTGGTTTAAAAAACATTGCTCAATATATTTGAAACCAAAGAGTCGAAACTTTATTTTAACTCTTATATACTGTGAGAAAGTGAGAACTATCTCTGTCAAGAGCTGTGCACATGTCTGTCATCAGATATGTTGTTCAGTTATTGTGAAATCAGCTGACCAGTGACGACGGTTTTAATGTGGAGCAGACTTTTAATGGAAATGCTTAGTCATTTTTTTAAGAACAGTGAGTCATTCTCCTTCTTTTTGCTGAATAAACTTAAAAACTAAATCTGTATTCATTGTGAAACTGCAAAAGTGGTTATGGATATTGTAGTTTAACAGTAACGCCTATGTTTTGCAGTAGTGAGAAGTTTTTCAATTGTTAAACCAGAGAAAGCTTTGCAGATTTGGAGAGTCCAGATCCCTGAAGTAATTGTGTTTAAAAATTGTGTAAAACTTCCTCCAGATAACCAAAGCTTTTATGCATGAACATTTCAGAGTGTAGACGTTTATGCGATTTGCTGTTCTTTTTGTAGAAGTGCCTGCTGTGGTGGTTGGAGTCGTGGGGATGGGTCACGTTCCTGGCATAGAACGAAACTGGGACAAGCAGCTTAACGTTAATGAAATCATGAGGTATGCTTCACATATTGTTTGTACACAGTAAATTACACCATAAAGCCACAAACATAATCCTTTTGTGTTTGATTTGGCACTTTGTTACCACTGTAGCTCTGTGTGTCTCTGTCTCCCTTAGTGTCGCACCTCCCTCACGCGTTGGCTGGGTGTTGTGCGCTGTCATAAAGGGCGTCGTGATGGGAATGCTGGGATATGCCTGTTACCGTGCCGGTGGAAGTCTAGGTAGAGCCCTGCTGTCTTTACCTGCAGTCCGATCTTTACTGGAGAGACTGCGGCCTCTTCCTGCTTGACCCAACTGGTCTTCTCTAAGCCATCTGTGAAACAGCATTTTGATCTATTAAAGCAATGCATCCACCACCAATGGCCTTAAAATCAGGTGTGAGGTGAGGTTGGAGGAAAAGGGTTCAAAAGCCCACATTGTGAACTAACAAGGACCTCGTGGGGTTCAGAACTCCCCACTTTATATTGATGTCTCTGTAGACACAACAGGGCTGTACTGCCAAAGAAACCACGACAGTACTCTTGGGTACATTGCATATTGTGTGCAATATGCT
>VURO01009962.1:1876-21433 GCA_015108175.1 Pelvicachromis taeniatus
GTGTGTTTCTGGTGCTTTAATCAGAAAAGACCAAAGTAGAGATGTTTACCTTTAACACACAGCACCATGTTTTGTGATAATCACATCATACCACCTGTCAGCATGGTGGGAGACTGGTGATGATTTTGGCTCGTTCTGCAGCCACAGGACCTGGGCACCTTGCAGTCACTGAGTTGTCCATGAACTCCTGCGCATACCAAAGTATTCTAGGGTTAAATGTGAAGGCATCTGTTGGACAGCTAACACTTGGCTCAAATTGAGTCATGCAACTGCACAATGATTCCAATACACAGCAGCATGTCGACAACAGAATGGCTGAAAAAGAATAAAATCAAGTGTTACAATGACCCCATCAAAGTCCAGACCTCAGCCCGATTGAAATTTTGTGGGACTTTAAGAGTGGGACCTGAAAGAGCCTCTTGGATGAGGGGTGAAACATTGTAAAGAATGGGGAAAAATTCCTCCTCACAATGATGAGACTACAGTTTCTACAAGTTACTGTATTATTGCATGTACTTAAGTTTTCCCAGAACTGTACAGAGTCTTCACATGACCATCAGTTTGTAATATAAGGGCGTACAAATCAAGTCAAGGAAACACATTAAAGATACAACAAAGACCAAAACTGATGAATGTACAACAAACGAACTGCCACCATTTTTTTAAACAATGTCTTTTTATTAAGAATTTTTCTTTTATACATATAAACAAGCAAACAAAAAAAGAAAAGAAAAAGATTACAGATGATCTGTAGAGCCGGGGTAATTAGCCCGTACATTTAAGGCTGTGAAATATAACGGGAAAAAAACCCCAAAAAAGAAATAAAAGGGGGAAATAAGAAGAGAGAAAAAGAAAAATATATAAACATATTTGAACTGCCACCATTTTTAAAAAATAAAGCAGTGACCCTACATGAAGGCCAGAAACTATTAAGAAACAAACAAATCAAATGATACATTTATTAAACACTTAATGAATCAATTAACTGAAACACAAGGACAAGATTGCAAGTATGCAATCGTGCCGTTAAACGTCAGTTCAGACATGTCAGAGTGAAGACACAGCAGTGTTTGCACTTTGTGTATATGATTGAAATTTTGCTGTGTCCTCTTCATAATGTTCTGAAAGCCCAGCATGAAGCCAGCGTGGGTGTTTTCCCCCAGATCATCTTGTTATTGCTTGTTTACTGTCACATTGTGGAATCATTGTTAGGCATGGAAACACAGCGCTAATCCTTCCCAAAGTAAAACCCCTGGGAGAAAATTAATACTGTCATGATTAACTCCATAAACTGCACTGCTAGTGGTATTAGGATTGCATTGTTGAGTGTTTGGTCTGGTTGCTACTAAAACATTCCAGCTGATATTTAGCTTCATAGATGCTGTTCCCTCGCTAGGTTCCTGTGGCAGACATAGTCCTTGGCAGAATTTATGATCGGAGTTTTGCCAGGAAAGCAGTAGGAATTTAATTTCCCAGACAAGTTCTTTTCAACAGCTCCCCACTGAAATACCCCAACACATGCTGACTGCTGATTAACATCAGTGCTTTCAAATGATTGTATTAATGAAGCCATGGGGTCGATTTTCTTTTTTTTTGGTATGGACATAGTTTGGACATAATAGGTGCAAGCATACATGGAAATACAATATATATGACAAAAACAGAGGTTTTATGTTTCCAACAATCTTGAAATTCAGTGTTTGGAATGACCACCTTTATTCTTCAACATAGCCTGACATTTTTTAGGCAAGTTTTCTTGTAATTTCTTTCAGTTGTCTTCAGGAATAGTTCTCCAGGCTTCTTGAAGGTCATTCAAAGCTCTTCTTGGAATGTTGTCTGCCTTTTTTTCTGTTCTCTGCAAGATGACGCCATATTGCTTCAATAATGTAGAGTTGAGGGCTCTGGGTAGGTCAATTTATCCAGGTATGCTTATACTGCAGTGTGTTTTTAGTTCATTGTCATGCTGAAAAATTGAGCCTTTGCCAATCAGATTCTTCCAGATGGAGGGTCAAAATCTGATGGTACTTTTTTCATCATTCTTATTTTTTCATACATTCATTATTCATCAAATTTGACAAGATCTCCAACTACCACAAATTTGAATTCATCACTCTGTAAGACCTGTTTCCTCTTGTTTTCAGTCCAGTTCTTGTGTAATTTGGCATACCTGAGCCTTTTCTTGCTGTTTCCCTTAATTAAGAATGGCTTTAATTGATGGCCATCCTTCCACTGAGACCATTTGTGATGAGGCTTTACTGAACAGTAGATGAATCAACTGAAGTGCCAGATGTATCTCTCGGGTCCTGTGTCAGGCCTTTGCTGGATTTTTTCCTTATTTCTTCAGCACGTGACTTTGAGATACTGTTCATCTGTTGTTTTTTTAGGACTGCTACTTCTTTTGTCCTCCAGTTGTCCAGTTTCCTCAATTTCTTTTTTAGGGAAACACACAGCTCGCTGAGAAATGCCAAGTTTGTGGCTAAAAGCTCTCTGGGAATCCCCTTGTTGGTGTAAAAATACTATTTTATATTTGTCAAACTGCAATTGTTGGTATTTTTTGTAGACTCAACTAAAGAAGGGAACAAATACTGTGTTTTTGTGACAGACTGCTAGTAACAATGTACCTAAAGACACAATTTATAATTGGTTCTTTACTAATTTGTCTGTTAGGTGTAGTCACAACACTGGTTTATTTCTAAAGTTAGGTGTCTCCTTTATGCTTGAATAATTCACAGGTCAGTGTTAAGTAGCTTAAGAAAATAAAAGCATTTGTCTGAAAGTTGTCAGGTATAAAGACTGGGCTTAAAATGAGTGAAAAAAGTAACCAATGTCCACAGAAAAATAAAAGACCTCATGAAAGCCCGGTGAACCATCACTCAAGACCACTTTAAAAGTTCCTATAAGGTCTGGATCAGGGGTCACCAACATGAGTAGCCCGCGGGCCTGTTCTAAAAATAGCTCACTATAACAACTTACCAGTAAGCTGCATCTATTTTTTTTTTGTTGCTATTTTTTTAAAATCACAATTGCATTGGTGTCAATTTGTTAGAGATAATATATTTAAAAAACAATGTTTATTATTAAATATTAGATCAGCGCTAGCTGTTCTCCACAGAAACAGTTGCCATAATCAGTGTCTTTACATAGATGAATATCATTAATTATTAATGATAACATATAATTAAAGTTAAATTGAGGAAATGTATGTGTGTTCAGAAGTGTGTGTCAAACTGGTAGCCCTTCACATTAATCAGTACCCAAGAAGTAGCTCTCACTTTCAAAAAGGTTGGTGACCCCTGGTCTGGATACTTGGAAACAAAATATGAGGCAATGAGGAGTGGCTCAAGACTTTTGCACAGCACCAAAAAAAGTATAACTGCACCCTGTCATGTTATAGCCCCGTTATATTGATCTTTTAATAAAAATCCTCTCAGTGTTGTAGCAGTTGTCCCCCACAGTTTAGAAAATGGAAAAGATGGTCAGTATTTTTTTTAAAGAAAGTTAAAATTCTTTTAAAACATTACAGTCTTCATATGATTACACTATCCATAAACCTCACTTTGTTTTTGCAGTACTACTGCAGTCTTTTTCAGAAACCACCTAATATAGGTCCTTAGGCAGTATCATCAGAAGGCATAGCATACATACATTTTCACTGCTATGCAGATGACACCCAGCTGTATCTATCCATGAAGCCAGATAACGCACACCAATTGCAGGAACTGCAGGAATGTCTTAAAGAGATAAAGACCTGGATGACCTCTAATTTTCTGCTTCTAAATTCAGATAAAACTGAGGTTATTGTACTTGGCTCTAAAAATCTTAGAAATGTGGTATCTAACCAGATCTTACTCTGTATGGTATTACCTTGTCCTCCAGTGACACTGTGAGAAAACTTTGAGTCATTTTGGACCAGGATATGTTCTTCAACATATTTAACAAATATGTAGGACTGTTTTCTTTCCATTTGCACAATATCTCTAAAATGAGAAATATCCTGTCTCAGAGTGACGCTGAAGAACTAGTTCATGTATTTATTATTTCTAGTCTGGACTACTGTAATTTGATTTTAAAGCCTTCAAATGATCCAAAATGCTGCAGCAAGAGTACTGACAGGGACTAGAAAGAGAGAGCATATTTCGCCTATATTGGCTTCCCTTGATTAGCTCCCTGTTAAATCTAGCATTGAATTCAAAATCCTGCTCCTCACATACAAAGTCTTGAATAATCAGGTCCCATCTTATCCTAATGACCCTGTAGTACCATATCACACCTTTAGAGCACTTTGTTCTCACACTGCAGGCTTACTTGCTGTTCCTAGAGTATTTAAAAGTAGAATGGGAGGCAGACCCTTCAGTTTTCATGCCCCTCTTCTGTGGAACCAGCTTCCAGTTTGGATTCGGGAGACAGACACTATCTCTACTTTTAAGATTAGGCTTAAAACTTTCCTTTTTGCTAAAACATATAGTTGAATCAGGTAACCCTGAATCATCTCTTAGTTATGCTGCAATAGGTGTAGGCTGTTGGGGCAATCCCATGATGCATTGAATGTTTCTTCTTCAGTCACCTTTCCCACCCAGTATGTTTTAATAGACCTCTCTGCATTGAATCATAGCATGCCTTTTGTCCTGTCTTCCTTCTCTCACCCCAACCGTCCACTGATATTTCAGCCTTATGATGAAAATAGTGTTAGTGTGATTAATCATTCAGTTTACTCCAGAGTAACACTAGAAACTACCAGTAAAACTCTGCAGATGTGAGGCCATGTCTTGATTTCTCATACAGTACACCTTCAAAGCAAGTAAGACGAGATACATCCTTCATGGCTTCAGCAACCAGGCCCCCAGCTTTTGTATAAGTTTCTCCACCCTGGAGCAGGAAGCGTGAAACCAGGGTTGGGCAGATAGGCGTGAAGCCGGATCTGTCCCAACCTGCATTGTTGGATCATAGTCCACAGCCCTCAGCTTCCTCCTCCCATAACTCTTGTTATTCTAACCATGGCTATGACATCAGATCTTCCCAACACTTCACTTTCACAAGCGTTAGTCACCTTCCAGCTCATGACAAAGCTCCTGATGTGCTATGAGTGGTAGGTTAACCTGAAGTTAAGTGGAAAATTTGGCACTCTTTGGAAATCTTAAAGCGAGTGAGTACTGTGAGAAAAGTTGTGTGTCATAGTGTGTGTGAGGTAAATGGTTGCAGAGTCTGCAGTGAGTGCAAGACTACAGTAGCACCTAGTACCACTTAGCTGCAGGGATCAGCAAAGGCTTTGCGCACCAGAGAGGAGCAGTGAGACTTCCACAGGTAAGATAAATCTCGCTTGGCATGCTCCTTTCTGTGTGAGGTCCACACTGATTCTCCTCAAGTTGTTTTGATTATGTGGAAAAATCCACAGTGGCGTTTTTAGTAGTCTGTATTTCCTTTGGCCTTTATTTGAATCCCACGCTGCCAGAGACAGAATCCTTTCCCGTGGTTATTCTAAATACATGGCTCAGGTTTTCATGTTGTCTTTGATCTCGGAAATGATTTCAAATCTTTCAGCTGATTCTTTACAGTTTTCTCCCATCTGTTCAACATTTGCACACGAATTTGTTGGCATCTTTTATGACACTGGTTTGTTACTATCTGTCAGACTGAAATTTTTTTAAATGGAAATTTTCTTCACACCTCTCTCCGTCTTGTTTCAGGTGCCAGTCTACTTCACCGTGTCCTGCTCTCTCTGCCAGCCAGCGGCAAAGCCAGCAGCCGCTCCTCAGCGACAGTGAGAACTCTGGCAAACAGAGCAGGTACGTCAGAACTGACGGCAGGTTTCTGCTACGTGGTGGATGGAATAACAAGACAGCTAGCCTGTGCAGCGGTGCATCTCTCATAAGCGAGCCTGACTGCCAGGGGCGTCTAACCAAGTCAAAGAGCATCAGCTGCCTGGAGAACAGGCTTTCCATCTACAAGCCTCCAGCTCAAACCAAGTCCTGTCAGGAAAGTCAGGGCACCCAGGAGCAGAAGGAAAAACAAGGTGATCTCGCTTCAGGAGATGGACTTAATGGTAGGACACTGAGCTGGAGCACGCTCTCACTGGGACCTTCCTCTTACCAAGGCCACAAGCGTGCCCTCTCTCTCACCTCTTCAACAACAGGTGTCCCCCCTGCCACAATCCGCAAGAAGATCTCAGAATGGGAGTGCAGAAGGGTGTCTCTGCCTAGGATGAGCTTGTGTCTGGACAAAAGAGGAGGGGAGCGCGTAGGTAGTAGCGAGGGCTGCCCGAGCCTGCTGTCTTCTCCCTGCAGCGAGAAGACTTTTGACTTTAAGGGGGTTCGCAGGATGAGCACGGCATTCTCTGAATGCTCCTTCACAGAGACAGAGGAGGAGGAAGGATTTCCAGACAAAAACGGACGTTTCCAGAAAAGGATCAGCAAGACAGACTCTACTGGACTGTTCGTGCGCTCCCTGTCTACTCGCAAAGAGACATCAGCGGTCCTCAACAGGATACAAAAGATCGAGCAAGCCCTGAAGGAGAATCCCAGCCCGCCCCCTCCACGTTACCTGAGTAACTGCTATGCGCCGGATAAGATGAGACAAAAGTCCTTTATGATAGGGGACGACTTGGACAGCACATGTACCAGTAAGCGCAGCAGCATTTGTTCAGTGAACACTGAACCGGATACCGCTTTGGTGCCCGACAAGCTCTCTAAACTCAGACAAAGGTTTAGCGTGAGCTCAGCCAGGTCTGAGAGCCCAGAACCACCGAGCCAAAAGAACTCTGTTAGCACACCAGTCAACCCCTTACCTAAACCCAAACGCACTTTTGAATACGACGCCAATCGAGACCAGAAGGGTGCATCGTCGACCAATGGACTACCTCCAGACAGAGCCTCCGAGTCTCCGCCGCCGCTGCCCTCTACCCCTGCGCCCAGCACAACACGAACGGCAAAGACCAAAGGAAGCGCCCCCATCAGAATCCAGGACAGGTGAGGCAAAAAAATAAATGCCTGCTTTTGTGTCTGTAATCACACAAGTATAAGCGCATGAGAATTGTGATGTTGTTACGTTTCCACACAATATGATGCTTTATTATTGCAGTCCTTAGTTTTCAGTGAACAGGACGAACCACTTTAAAACAGGAAGTTTTTGAAGGGCTAGTGAGAATGTATGAAACCTGGCATGCACTTACGGTGTAGTAAAAACTTAATATTTTGTGGATCTTAAATATTCCAACTACACATATACCACATGTAACATCCCCCAAAATATTTAAAAAAGCCTCTTGGAGCTATACAGGTAGCTTACAGGTTTTGAATTAACGGCACATTTACCATTCCCAGTCTTTCTACATTAATTAACTCCTGCAAAATTGACAGTTTGAATGATACATTTCAGTGTTAAACAGCATGTATGTTATAATTTGGCATTGGACCTAGTTTCTGGCTTAATCTCCTTTAAGAGAATCGCTCATCAAACGTGTTTGACTGCCTCGTGAGAAATTAGACTTGTTCATTATGGCTAATTGCTTCGTTGATGTTGAAGCTTAATAGGCTTCTCATCAGTGAGCACATCCCGAGTTTGTTTTAGATCTTGAATCAAATGTTAAGGTAGCCACTGAAAAATAATACTTGACAGAGGATTTGAAATGGCAGATACTGTCCAGAAATGTATGCAGGCCCATAAAAAAGACAATCAGAGTCTGCTCTTATAAGTCTTTTATAACTCACATTATCAGAAGTCCTCAGTTGTTTTTTGTGAGGGTGGGGCCTCTCCAGATCATCTCCGTGTGTGAAATGGGCATGAAATCCTTGAACATTCATCCCTGTGACTCTGTGTTTAACATTCCTGTGGCTCTAGCAATTTCAGACCGAGCTTATAGCCACAAGCTGTCGATGGCGCGGCTTGACCATACAGTAGATCCCTGCGCCAATGTAGCTCCGCTTACAGTTTGTGCAGTGCCTCGACATGTGGCAATTGCTTTACACTGTGCAGAGAACACGCAGGAATAGTAAGAAATCTGCATGTTTACTTTGGAGTTATCTAGAATTTTTTGGTGATCGGAGCACGTTCCTTTTATTTGAACACTAATTCTTCTCATTTAAGGTTTTTTTAAAGGACAAACGCTGACTTTAATGCGCTTATCTGCACTAGGAGTGTTTTAACCACCTGTTTCTGTTCTTCCAGATGACAAGTAGTGCATTTTAGAAGTAGGGCCAGCTGTCTGGATTATATTTTATTACAATCTGCCCTCTATCACGTGTTGACGTGCTCTAAGTAAGACACTGGCTCGTGTTGACTTCTCCTCCTTGTGAAAAAACAGCACCTTGGGCTGTTTCAAATTGTTTATCTTCTTCTAGAGAGTCGTGTGAGTCGGAGGATGCTGCCAGCTTGCCGTCTTCATATCCGTCCTCGCCCACGGAGAATGGCGCACTGACCACAGAGGCACGGAGCCGACCCAATTCCAAAAGCACTTTAGAGGAGAATGCCTATGAGGACATAGTAGGTAAGCACACTGGCTCAATACACTGTAAACAAGACAGGATGTAAACATTAACTGATCTTCAGATTACTGATCTGTAACTTGTATTACTGTATAAGTCACCTTTCAAAGTAAAATATACAACATTTTTCTGGTTCTTGAGTCTTGAATTTGAATGTATTTTTCATGTTTTCTATTCTTCTGCGATAGTAAACTGAATATATTTGTATTTCGAACTTCTGTTGAGACAACAGAAGGCAATTTATATTCAGTCTTGGGCTTTAGGGAAGTTGTTGATGGTAATTTTTTACAACAGGTGTCCAATATGTAACACTTAGTTACATATGAAATATGAAGGTAATGAACATACGTTGTAAGAGAGGCGACGACAACATTTTTTAGTAATGTGACAGCTGACACATTATTATAATCTTCAAAATTGTTTTGCTCCAAACATATAATGATCCAGGTGAATGAAATGAAATGAAAGGCAAGAACACCCAAATCATGTGAAAAAGTTTTAGTTCCACAGATTACACTTGTTGGCCACTTTATTAGGTACACCTGTTTAACAGGAAATTAAGGATACACTTGGCACAGGCTAAAATTGGGCAATAGAAGACTGGAAAAAATGTTTTATGATTTCTGCTGCAGCAGTTTGTAGGCTCACAATTTGGCATAAACAACATGAAAGCATAGATCCACCCTGCCTTGGATCAACAGTTCAGGCTTCTTCTGGTGATGTAATGGTATGGGGGATATTTTCTTGGCACACTTTGGACCTCTTAGTATCAACAGTGCAACACAGTCTACTGGAGTATTATTGCTGACCATGGTTTCTTCCAGCAGAAAAACTTAACATGTCACAAACCTCAGATCTCCTCAAATCTGATTTTTCGAATGTGAAAATGAGTTCACCGAACTCAAATGCCCCTCACACTCACCAGATCTCACTCCAAAAGAGCACCTTTGGGACGTGGTGGAATGGGAGATTCATGTGTAGCCGACAAATTTGCTGCAAAGGTATGATGCTGTCATGTCAACATGGAATAAAATCTCAGAGGAATGTTTCCAGGACCTTGTTGACTCTATCACATGAAGAATTAAGGCAGGTCTGAAGGTGAAAGAGGCTACAAACTCGTACTGGCAAGGTGTACCTAATAAAGTGGGTGGTGAATGCATTTCATTAGTCTGATAGTAACAGAAGCCTTGACAGATAAAGTCGGATGTTTTAGTGACTCTTAAACTTATAATAAGATAAGATGGTGGCCCCACCCTCGCTTTTGCTTCATCTAGAAATTTGTGGGGTGTAGAAAAAAAAATTCCACTGTGGGAGCAGTCAGTGAGCACTGAGCCTGAAAATAAGATTAATGGATAACATGTGGCTGCATGGGTTGGATTTTATTTTAGAGATTGACTGGTTATCTGCATTTTCAAACTGCTATCCGGCATCAGCAGGGCGAGGATGAGCGATGGAAACTCCCACAGTGAAACTCTTATTTATGCAGATAGTGTAATCAGTAATCAGCGGCATTTCACTAAACGTTAGAGTAAGGATGGTATTCTTTTGTGTGGTCACAGATTCTCTTTTTTTTTTTTAAATTGCTGAGCATCATTTTCTCACATTTTCATGAAGTGTTTCCCGCCAGAGAGAAGTCAACTTAATAGTTTGTTGTCTGAGATTTGTGTATGAAATGCTGGACGCGTTGAGGGGCCAAAATTCCTTTCCACTAGCAAATGACCCGAGGCCCTTTGCCCAGTTCAGCTGCCAACTCCCTGGGTGCATATTTAATGCAGTGAAAACGTGTCAGTGCGATGTGCAAGCTCATGATGAAACTTGTGCAAAAAACCCAAAAAACAAGCAAAAACCCCCCAAACAGTTTACACACCCTGTAATATTTTATTATAAACACTCAGTGATGACTAAATAAGGGTAGGATTTTTTTTTTATATACAATCATAACCAATTTTTCCAGTCAGTGCACTTCTTCTTCTTCTGTTTTTTTCTTTTTGGCTGAGGATGTTCAGCGGTCTGAGATAGAGCGTCAAGGCATAAAGGATTTTCATGTGACTTGCAACAAAGCTCCCATTGTTCATCCGGCACCGCGAGGGTGAGAGTTTGCAGTTTGGAGACGCACTCTTCCCGATCTTTGCTTGTTCTCGACAGAGATGTTGTCTTCAAGTTGAAGTGCTTAAACAAAAGCTTTCAAACCAAATTTTCATTTGAGAAGCAGCCGCACCGGTAGGAAATTAGGGTTTTTGATTACACGGCACGGGCATCTTTTACTAAGAACAACAAGCTCCCCTATATTTTCTGAACACCCCAAGGAAACGTGTATGAAAAAATTTGGTAATGTAAATGTCGATGTTTAAATTATGTATATGTAGTCTAGGTCTCTCATACTGTGTTTCATATTTGCTCTTGACATGTTTTTCTCTTTGCAGTTTGTAATTATAAGAATCAAATGCAAATAAAGCTGACATTAGAGCTGCTTTCAGACAAAACTATTCTGGGGAGTACCTGTGGGTAAGTACCCACTGGGGATGTCCCTGTGCTCCAAATTCCTTCCAAGCCTTTATTCTGTTTTCACTTGCCCCTCAAAGACAAACTCTTGAGGCTGATGTAATGCAGGCCAGTGGTTGGTAGTTCAGCGTCACCTCTTGTTGTGGTCAGCGTCTTCATTTTCTCCCCACATTGCTGCGTGGGGTGGATGCCTGCTAGCAAACCAAAAGGAACTGTGAGTGCAGAGTTTTATATTTAATCAAGATTGTGTCTTATTTCCTTTCATTAAAGCCTGGACTCCATCTCATCTTTAAGAGCTGCTGTCAAAAGAGCTGCATTCAGATTTTAAGCCAATCACAGTAGACCTTCATCACTCAAAGTTTCTCTTAACATGAGGATGTACCATGGTAACGCTGGCTAGAAAAAAGACCCGCTATAAACCGAAGTACTGCGATGATTCCCAGATGCGACGTCTCTTTTTCATGTCGCATGAAAATATGTGAACCCTGACTATGCAAGAAATAAATAAATAAATAAATGTTTTTCTTTCCCATGAGAACTTTGACTTCTTTGACTTTCTTGGAAGGACGCCCACTCACTTGTTGTCAGTTGGCACTTGTGCTTGATGTCAGATGTTTATCTTAAGAGCGCAGGCCTTTTTTGACCTGCGCTACAGTGTTACTGCGGTCACATGATATATTGTGACATCAGGGAACCGTGTAAGTGCTTTTAACTAGCGTAGCTGATAAATGGTGTGCCGGTGATTGATCTGTTTACAAGCTGATGAATCACACCCTGTGCACCACTGACACCATGATTCAGCTGTCTGCTCTTACCCCACTGTGAATGAATCTGGGCGACTGTCTGCTAAGTGAAACGAACGATTTAACAGATAGACACATGAAACAAGCTGTAATTTTGTTATGGTGCCTGAAATACTGTAAATTCTGCCACAAAACGTCGCCAGTGTGGTCACAGGAGAGACTGTCTTTGTGACGGAGGCGCTGTATGGTTTGTGGTCCTGCCAGAGGATCTTATGTAGTGTCCATCCCTGATGTAGTTTTGTTTCAGTGGTTGAGCATTGCTACAAGCTCGCCACTTTAGAGGGTAAACTGATCCTGACATTGTTGGTGTAGTTTGTTCTGAGCCTCGCCCTGCCCAGAGCGTCCATTGTGTGTACACAGAAATGTACAATCGCAGTGTGCGGCTTAGGTGTGTCCCCTCCCTGCATAATGCTGGGAGTGTGTTAGGGAGAGATCCTGATGTTTGTAATCAGAGGAGCAGATTAGTACCCTCCAGTACGTAAGCAGCTATAGAGACATATGATTTTCCCAGCAGGCTCTCATTACAGTACAGCTTCAGTTTAATGGAGCAGCGGCACAATGTGGGGTCAGACTGAGCCCTCTTATTCTGCCCCGCAGCTTTAATGATGCACATAAAAATAACTCCACTCAACTAATTGACTGCGTGACACAACATAACGCCCCAAAAGTCCCCATCCAGTGTACATTGTCTGCACATGGGTGTGTGTGTGTACAGGTTAACTCATTAACCTAAAAATAGGTATCTGAATAAAGCCATGGAAGCATTTTTTTTTACATTTAGGTGCTTAAAAAACTCTCATTTTTGGAGGGTTCACCAGGTTTTCCTCTAAAACACAGCTACCAGATGCACTTCTGTTGCCAGATAACACTGATTTTCTTTCTTCTAAAAGTTCCCTTCATGCATTTCGACGCCATCTGGCTCTGTTTTTTGTTCTTCGCCGTGGTTTCTTCTCTTTCTCACAACCTTTTTCAGACCCTGCCAAAAAGCTATTCTCAGAGCACATGTCTGAATAGACACCGACTGTGGTGTTACACAAGTTCTCTCTTTATTGAAGTTGGTCCCCTGCCAGGTGACATCAGCGAGAGCCATGCTATGCTCTGTAATGTTCATGCTCTTTGCTTTCCTGCCATTATTTAGTGACTGAAGTACAGTTATGGAGCGGTAGCAAAATCTGTGCTTATTGCAGTTTAGTCCCCTAAAATAATTTGACAAATGAGACCCGAACGCTTGTTTGTCAGCTGCTTTATCACATTATCTTATGCAAACAACACACATAAAATTCTATACTTAGTTGATGTATGCTTGAAAAAACCAGTGGTTATTGGTGTAACTCATTATGTGCTATAAGAAGAACACACTCTTCTTTTTCTCTCTCACTACAGTTGCATATCTGGACAGTGACTCAGCTGGGAATTAACTTGAGTCGGCTGGGAATGTCCTTTGACTTACCTTTCATCACTCATCTCTTTTTTGAATAACCTAGGGAGGCCTTCTTGGACCTCTGACACCTTTAATCGCCCTCTATTTACCCTCTTTGACCCTTCGGCCTCATCTCTCCTCTCTCAGAAATGGCCCGCGTCCACAAACTGTTGCCAGCTGTGCTGCTACAGTGAACGCTCACTTTATTCCCACAGAGAAGGAGAATCCATATGAGGACGTAGACCTGAAGCGGCGGAGTTTGGGCCGGACGTCTCGTCTGTTGGAGAACAACCGCTCTTGGTCCGTCATGGACAGGAAGTTGAACTCTCCACCTCAGGTAAGCCAGCGGCGCAAATTATTTTGTTTTCTTGTAGTAAATATTACACACATCCCCTTTTGGGGTGTCAAGGATGAAACCTGGATAATGTCTTTTAAAAGATTCTCACACCTCATTTGTGTCACTCCAGGAAAGAGTTTGACATGTTTAGACCTTGCGTTGTTTACAGAAAGGGCCATCTGCTGATTTAGTCTGCTCACTTCATTGCCAGGCACAAGCCTCACACTATGTATGTAAAGTAGGAGGCCGGGAAGAAAAGGGGTACATGTGGTAACAACAAGCATTGTTTAACGCTGCTGTAAACACTGTTTGAACTGCTACTTTTGATAAAGAAGTCCATCAGAGAAGTCAGTCATTTCCAGAGTAGCGCTGAGAAGCTGAAGAACGTTTCAAGTCGTCACATGTAAAGGAAAAGCCAATGCTTCGAAAATGGACATGCTTTTTTGAGTTGTTGCTTTGAATGCCACTCCCTGTGAGTGCTTCATAATAAACCTGTATTCTTTGCTTAAATGCTTTAAAGTTTTGTTTGCATTGACAATAACACATTAAAGTGTTGTGGCCCACATACGGACCAGTGAAACTGCCCTTTCTGTCAATGCATAGCTATTAAACTACATATTTAATCCCTGGTATATTTTAATAAAAGAAAAATAAGCACAATTTCAATGATACATGTTATTGTTATGTAATTTTAGTGTCTTTAACTTATAATATAAAGTGTCTTGAGGGAACTGTTGTTGTGATTTGGTTTTTTATGCTTAAACCACATAAAAAAACAGATTTCTGTGAAAACAAATGGAAATTTCTGTCATTTAAGTCCAAAATTTAGGCTCTCTTTCCAAAGCTGACCAGCGGGCCATATCTGAGGCCAATTTTGGCCCCTGGGCCTTATGATTGACACCTCTTTATGACAGGAAATTAAAAGCTTAGGTAGGGAGATTATTAGGCAATGTAACTGAGATATAGAGATATAGCTTAAAGCTAAGTCTTATTACAAGTGAATGAAAGGTACCAAACCTTCTGCTTTCTTTTCTCTGTAACTAGCTGCCTTCCAAACCCAGCAGTCAGTCCCTTCGCTTGCCGGCGCCGAGCGACAGGAAAAGCCATCGGATGTCACAGCTGACCAAACGCTACAGCCACGACGAAATGCTGCTTCTCCCCCAGATATCACCTTCACCTTGCGGCCTGCTGGATGATAGTCTCTGTAGCACAACCGATACCCTGGCCTCACACAGGCACTGGAGGATCCCCAAGGTACACACTGCGATATTGTACAAAAACACCTACACTAAGTCCTTGCAGAGCTCCGACTGTGTTCGCTCCGTGTTCCTGCTTCACAGAGGGTCTCAGGTTTCAGTCAGAGTCAGTGGAGCTCTGGATCACTTGTAATTCCACAGTTTGGAATAGATGTTTTTAAGATAGAGTGCTTTGATGCGTGTAATCACTGTTTGAATTTGCCTTTTTCTCAAGAACTCCCCTTAATGCCTTTCCTTTGTTTTTGTCTGCACCCTTTAACACACATGTACTGTATTTCACACTGTTAGTTTTGGCCGTGCACATCTCTGCTTCCTATACTTAAACTCAAGAGAAACAAAACCTTAGGTTCCTGATAGAACCTCCTTTCTCCGTCTACAGCTGGTCCAGAGGATCAACTCCATTTACTGCACTAAACGTGGGAAGAAGAGGTTGAAGAAGCTTTCCATGTCCAATGTTGAGACTGCATCTCTGAGAGGTATCGCTTCTCTATATTCCCCTTCATCTTCTGGCCAGATAAGCGAGTAAATATTTGTATGTCAGCCACCCACGTAGCGTTCCCTCTGTGTCCCTTTTGCGACATAAACACATGTTTGAGAAGAAGCCCCATGACCCATAAAAAAACCCTCTTCTCTGTGTAATATCTGCCTCCAGATGACAACAGCGAGAGCGAGAGCGACTCGGACGACAGGTTCAAAGGTTAGCGAGCGCAAATTCTTCGGATACCTTCTGTTTAATTGAATGACATGCTGGAGCCTCAGATTTCATTCTCTACAAACAATGTGACAATTTTGCGTGTATTACGTTTTGCCCCCGTTTCTCAGCTCACACCCAGAGGTTATTAAAATTACAGTCCATCCTGCGACGAGCCCCGAGCTATCGAACGCTGGAGCTGCAGCTCATCGAGTGGCAGGAGAGAGAACTCTTTGAGTACTTTGTGGTTGTTTCTCTGAAAAAGAAACCCAGCAAGAACTCCTACTCCCCAGAGGTCACCTATCAATTCCCCAAGGTAAAAGCCACAACTGGATCCTGCTTGTCTCTGACAACTTTTACTTGGAGCGTAACAAGAATGCAGAGAGCCAGAATAACTTTGAAACAAAGCAAACATCCCCCCCCCCCCAAAAAATTAAGTCTAATGTGTCAGTGACCATAAAATTCCTTAACCGACGTCACTAGGTTTGTAGAAATCACAAACTGTGCACAGATATGTCACCACTGAATGGCTTCCAAAGCATAAATAGTTCAGAACCTTCTGAGTGTTATTATTACATGACTTATAAAAGCACTTACTGCAATGATATTATTCTTACTATTAAAAGATCGTGCAGAGGGTTTCTAAAATTTACCCCCGTTTTGAGCCCTAAAACACTTTGCTGGTCTTTCACGTTTGACCCCGCAGGCTGTTTGAAGTTGTATGGGTTATTACAGCTTATAAATTAAAGCCCTGTAGGCTGTTTATAATTAAAAATAACCAGGATCCATTCACGCTAGAGGAAAAACCCTGAAAGGGTATTTTTCTAATTACTTTTCAGCTGACATGTACACTGGGAGAAGTTAATCTCAAACGGCCAGAGAGTGTAGTTGAATTAGAGAGGACATGAGGGAGGTTAACCTTAAACAGGAGAAAAGTTACTCTGGTCATTTGTCGGTCATCCATGGGGGATTTTAATAAAGGATGACAAAGTTATGTGAAGGAGGATGAGCTGACTGGAATCCTCTCCTGACCTCACAGCTGGATAGGCCCACCAAGCAGATGAGGGAGGCAGAACAGAGACTCAAAGCCATTCCCCAGTTCTGTTTCCCAGATGCCAAAGACTGGAGTCCGGTCTCAGAGTACAGCAGGTACGTCCAGCAGTCTTCCACAGTGTCAAATTCCTTTCACTTACCTGTCAGTTTGGCAACAGAAAAAACAGAAACTATAGAAATTTCACATCCACCTCACACTCAAAGGGTCACCTAAGGGCGTCCCTTTGAGGGTGAGGTTTTCTTCTGCTGAATAGACGTCACTGAAATGATGTCTCATGCATTCTTTTTATTGCGTCTTTGTTAAAAGTTTTTCCATTTGTCTCTAAAAGAGGTAAAAATTCTGTATTGGGTGGATTTTTACTAAACCCAAAGCCACAGCAGACATTATAACTGGTAACAAATGCTACTATACTGTATTTATAATCAATAACAATATACTAATAATGATAATCTTTCACACACCTCCACCCTTTTATCTGTGCACTCCACCTGCTGCACCGTTTGAATGTAAAACCATGCCAGGCCCAATACAAACATGCTCTGTTTTATCACAAGTATCTGTGGTTGTGTTCACGACTGTGTGTCTTTGCATTGCTTCTCATGTGCATATATTCATGTTTGGCTTCAGCGAGACCTTCTCCTTCATGTTGACTGGGGAGGACGGCAGCAGGAGGTTCGGGTACTGCAGGCGCCTGCTGGTAAGCTGCTGTTCATCTCCCTGTTCGCACCCCGCTGAGCCCCAGTTTGTTGTGACAGACGCTTTTATTTGAACACTCGATGTAGTTTTCCTGTCGCGCTGCTGATGTGGCCGTGTGCTGTGTCCGAAAAGGAAAGAAATCGCTAAGCATAATAATGTCTAAAAACAAAACATGAAAAACTAAACTGGGTGTGAAACGCTTGAAAAAATAGATGCGGACAAAGATTATCGCACTCCCTGTTACAGCAGCTGAGCAGTATTTGTGTGTGCTCAGTAAATACTGTAAATAGTGTTAGCAGAGCAATAAACACCCAAACTACGCACCTGAGATTTCAGTGGCTACAAAATACAGTTAAGTAATTGAATAAGAATATGTTCAATGAAATGTGTAGCTGTGTTGCATTTTAAAGGGAATTCACTTGGGAAAAAATATTGCCTTTAAAGATAGAACGCGCTCATAAAAAGCCCATGAAAATGTGGTAAAATATAATAATTGAAGATAAAAACTCAGTTAGGACTGACTCATTGAATTTAACAACGGTTTCTCGGGCGAGGCAAGACAAAAAGAAACCATGAAAAATCCAAACATTGTCATTCTGGAGCATTTCCTCTCCGTAATTAGGCTGGCGAATGCTTTGAAGTGTTTCGCTGAGCCTCCCATTTAGCTTGCGGGTGGAGAGCATGACTGTGTGGGATTCTGCTAATGTGGTGGCGATCTTTGTTTGCTGTTTGCTATTCTTTTAAAAAGCGTACATGCAACATGCACGTTCTCAGACGTTTACCAGGAGTGTGTGTGCCGTTTAACAATCGGATTTCTTGGTAAATTTTAGATCAGCAAAGTGTTTTCTTGTCCATGATCCGCTTTGTTGATCTGAGATTCTTTTTGATGGCGGCAGACAGAGAGAGAGATAGGAAGAGAGGTGAGCTGCTCTCCTCCAGTAACTTTGTTTCCTCCCCGCTGTCTGTCCAGCAGTTGGCAGCAGCCGAGCATTCCTGAGGACTTGAATCAAGCTCAACATAGTTGATTTAATCATCCATTTGGAAAGGCAGAGGAGAAACTAGAGGAGAAAATTGTATTCCTAATATGGACAAGTGGATTTGTCTGTGTGGCCTGTGTTCATTTGTGTCTGTGTTTTTAAGTGTCTGTGCTCCCGGTGTTTCTATTTGAGCGCACAGAGGACAGCAGATACGATCAGACAGAGCAGATAAACCACCTATGTTTATCCGCATGAAAGACTTTTACCTCAGATGACAGATCGAGTCAAAGACTTCACGTACAACATTTACAACAACTTATCTTCATGTTATCCCACGTGTAGTTTCACGGTCCCTTTATGTATTTGTAAATATATACAATAGTGTTTGGAAGTCTTGAATTGTCCCTTGTTACATTACTCTTCAGTAATGTCGAGGTTTGTTCTCTGGGGAGGCCAATCGTGTTTTTTCCTATCCAGGTATGCTTTTACTGCACTGCCAGTGTGTTTAGGATCATTGCTTGATAGATCAAAATCTGATGGTACTTTTCTGTACTTTTGTTAATAGTTCCAACATTTTTGACAAGAGCCCCAACACCACATGTGAACAGATTTTGTGTTTTTGTGACAGACAGCTAGTAACAAAAAGTCTAAAGTTGATTCTTTGTTTTCTATTATGTGAGGACACAACATTGGTGCATTCCTTGAGTTTAGGGTCCTTGTTTATGCTTGAATGATTCATAGGTCAGTGTTAAGTGTCCTAACAAGAAAAAACAAATATTCCTGTGAAGATCATCAGGTACAAGGACTGGGCTGAAAATAAGCGAAAAAGCAGTCAAGAAACCCTTGAGAACTATTGCTCAAGACCACTTTAAAGAATTACAAGAAAATCTGTTTTGCTGGAAAAAAAATATAAAGAAAAGAGCCGTGACTCAGACTTTTGCACTGCACTGGATGTAGGACTATTTTGTTAATCCCTTCCTTCAAGTTCATTTATAGTTATTATTTTTTAAGAATATCTCTAAATGGGTCTCTTCTGGTAAAGAGTTTTTTCTTTTTTCTCTTATAGCCGACTGGGAAAGGACCTCGCCTTCCTGAGGTGTACTGTGTCATCAGCAGACTGGGCTGTTTTGACTTGTTCTCTACAGTGAGTTCAGTCTTGTTCTCTACCCACACATACAGTAAATGCACACACACACACACACACACACACACACACACACACACACACACCCACACACACACACACACACACACACCCACACACACACACACATTAATGAAAACGAATCAAACTGATCGCAAACCGTTTGCGATGACGTAGCGGTTACTTTAAACTTGACAAAC
>VURO01009965.1:3327-29962 GCA_015108175.1 Pelvicachromis taeniatus
TTTTTTTTCCCCCCCCCCCCCCCCCCCCCTTTTGTTCATCTATTCATCTGTTTCATCACAAGTGCCTTAATATTGGAACAATCCTGATTGCTTCTCTAGGCATTATCTCCTGAAAGGCTTCTTTCCTTTTCGTCCTGCTCGCTAATTCCCGAAACCCTCCTCCTGTGTTTTCCCCACTTCGTAGCATCGGGCCTGTTTATTCCCCAAGCTCTTAATCTGTTTTAAGTGGTGAATACTTTGGAACAGTGAAGAAAAGGGCCTTAACATGAAGACAGCCCAGGCATCCTGTGCCATACTGCTATCCATGGTGGTCTTCTAAAGCTCCCTCTCCCTCTGTTTCTCCATGTGATTGCGCCCGGTATGGTTGGAGGCTCATCGCAGCCTACATGTGATTTCACATGGGCTATAGAGACACTTAGCGCCTGTGGCTCTGTCCCTCCTACACACAGTCTGCTAGGAAGAGCTGCACCACTCACAATCCGATGTGTAGGTTTGCTTAGAAGCGCCTGTAGTGATGACAGTGTGTCTGTGTATGGAGTGTGTATATTTGTGAGAAAAAATGTGCGCCGACTTGTAGGGTGCGTGCGTGTGAGTTCGAGTGCCAAGACCACACATCCCGTACAGTTTCGGTGGGATCACACACACAGAAATACACAGGATGTCAGCCAGTTGTTTGGTAACAGCAAGTGACAGGGTGAGACGAGAGACAATGATGATCCCTCACTGTCCTAAAATGGATCGGTGCTGCTCCCCTCCATCCCGGTCCAACCCCTCCATCCCACGCTTGTCCCTGCTCCCTGGCCCTGAGCAGATAACCACAGCGGGTCCACAAGCAGGACGGGGAACGAATCCCTGAGGTGTGTCCCATCACGGTGAAGCTTTGGCGGAAGGAGTGTGGGCGCAGTGGGGCTGATACCCCACTGGTTTGTGGGTAGCGGCGTCACACTCAGTTCTAGCCCTCGAGGGGCGAGGCATAAGGGGACACTGTCTTTTCTTGTCCGGTCGAACGGCATTGGTCACAGTGGATTTTCAGAGCAGACTGAGGAACGGTGCACGGTCCCACACAATGTTAAAGAGTGCGGGACGACAGCCATTTGTAGTCCTGTTTGGACAGGCGTCAGTGTGCGGTGGGCTGGTGATATGGACATTGGAACAAAGGGGATTGAGACAAGTGTCAACAACAACTACAGCCTAGTCTGTGTTTGACTTGATGTAGTTTGCTTCAGGCCAGAGCTAGTACTTTTATTTATACATCAAGGAACAAAGTCCAAGCAAGATGTCAGATGTAAAGTTCCTGAGCAGAAATGAAAACCTTGAGACGAACGGAAGTGCTTTCACCTGATGTGGCCGGCAGCAGAAACTGGGCCTTGCGTCTTCAAATCCAACCACTCCCCTTTTATCCCTCAGATTTAAAAGCACGCTGCATAGATTGCTGCCTGAAGTAGAATTTGACACTCAGCTGAGCCTCTATACAAGAAAGGGACTCAAGAAAAGACCACTCTCACCGACTTGTGGTGCTGACTTGGTGTCCGTCCAGTCTGGGAACCCATAAACTAATGTCTGTTTGATTATTGTAGTCAACTAACTGACACCAGAGAATGTAAAGTACCAAAAATCCTGTCCTTGGGCAGAAGATTCTGCATATTAATTGGCAGATATCTGTTTATTAAGACCAAACATACATCTAAGATATTAAAACTCCAACAGAAAAGTACCAAGACACTTCAGAACACTTTTCAAAACACTGAAATGGAAATGTTTTTTCTTTTTATAAAGAGCCTCAGTATAACCAAAAAAACAACCTTTTGTTATCTGCAGAATACAATAAAGCACAAATATTAAATTTCTTCTTCTTCTTTTTTAATTTATTTATTTAACCCAAAGTCAAAAAAACCTTATTAGGTACTAAGTGTTTCTCTGGTTACATAAATAATATAGGTAGTGTGAGTGAGGACAAGGTAGTAATGTATAAACATATGTGTGTGTTTGTTGTGTGCCTGGGTGTTGTAGCAAATAAGCGAGCGTGGCCCATAAATCGTGGCGCTATCAGTGGTCCGGTCTCAGCCACCCCTGTGTTCTTTTATTGAATGTTATTGTAGCTGGACGGCCCCGTGGTAGATATTTCCTGGTTAGAAATCAAGATCAAAGCTGAGAGGTTGGGGATCAGCGGGAGAGGAGAGGAGAAGAGAGGAGGAGGATGGGAAGGAAACAATGACTGATGGACATTGGAGTAGAGGAGAAGAAGAGGGGATAAGAGCTGGAGTGGGTGGCCACTGGCACTGCTTTAAAGCCCCGGCAAAGAGTGAGTGGCGATCTTCGACTTAATGTGAAAGCCGGGGGTGTGAGGAGAGATGTGATGTGGATTTAGGATCATCCTACGATGAAGGATAGAGACAATCTCACTATCGTTTGCTGCAATTGGTCAGCTGAGGGTGTTTTTTTCCCCCCAATTTTAACAGTGTAGGAGTAGGAAAACACAGTAGACACATCAAAGTATGACTTAAACGAGTAACACTCACCAGAAGGAAATTTCCAAAGATACAAACTTATTGTGTTAATGATGTAATTGTGTCAGAGGGTCTGTGAATTCAGTATTTGTTTTGTTAAATGTTTAGATTTTTATATTTTGTAAAATACACGACATTTGAAGTATGCGATTAAAGCAAAGCCATAATCACAGAAATTGCAATACGATTAGAATCAAACTAAAATACTACTATTGTAATATGATATTGTATTATAATGCATTTCTGCAGGTTAGTATTGCTAACATATCCCAGCAGAAGCCATTTGCCACACAAGTATAATGTCAAAGGCTATACTGCTGCTTGTTTGGTTTACATGAAGACATGCTCTAGTATGTTCTCCACAGCTGTTAAAGAGGGACTGATTATTGTAACACCTTTCCAATTCAAATATTTTTTCCGAGCCTGAGACTCATTAAAGTGTTAATTTCAGTATGCTATACTGCAATGGAATTGCAAAATCTCAGAAAGTGGAAATAATGGATCTTTTTTGAGAAAGCACTCATTAGGTTTTCTTAATCAGTCATACATCATTGATTGATTGCATCATACGTACAGAGTAGGATTGTCAGAAAACAAAAAAAAAGAAAAGAAATGTGACACTAATTGATAGTAATTTCTACCAGATTAGATATTCACTGTACTGATACAGTACTGATACAAGCAATGCTGACTATGCCTCCTTCAAGTGCCACACAACTTTAGCACCACTGCAAACAGCTCCCCCACTAGCAGCTAAACATTTCTGTTGACAGCAGTTTCTTTCATTTATTTCATACTCATATAGTATAGTGTATAGATGTGCTTGCATATGATAGAGAACTAGAGAACAATATGATTGAATCCACGTGGTTTCATTACAGTCAAGTTTCATTCACAGCATCAGCATTAGTAAGAGGATGGCTAGCTATGATGTATCAGGTTTTTAGGCATCCCAATCTAAAACGTCCGAAAAGAACATCAGTTGAGAGAAAATAATGAATAACAATTCAAGAAATCTTTGCTGAACACCAAGGCCTGAAAGACTGATAGCTTATTTAATTCATGATCGAGAGAGAGAGAGAGAGAGAGAGAGAGAGAGAGAGAGAGAGAGAGAGAGAGAGAAAACAAGGGCCCTGGCAGTCCATAAACCCTCCAAAAGACCTCCCGCCACCATAACAACGTTGATAGTCTGGTCATGGCATTGGATGAAAAAGTAAGTAGTTCATTTCAGTGTGCAATTGCTACAATACATGTCACAGCTTCATAACATTACATTTTCTATCTTGTCATTTCTTTTGGTTTTAATTTTAATTGAGAAAAAAAACTGATTTCTTGTACCATGTACTATGTACCATGCCCACCAACAGTCTATTTAAAGCTCAAACAGAAATGGCGAGCAGTAACTTGGAGGTAGTTTTCATGTAGAGTGAAAGAAATTAAATAGTTACCTTCTTTGTTGCAAACCTTAAAAAAATCCCCTCTGATCCCCTATTTCAAGTTATTCTGTAAATAAAGCTCACTCTAAAGAGCCTCGCTGTTTTTTTTCGTGGTACCTTTCCACATGTACAGAATGTAATACATTTGTTAGCGAGATTGAGTGCATCTACACGTAGGCGTGATTTGTTGGACTTCCCTGTGGCCTCGCTCTCCTTTCCTTTAATTGCTGTGGGGATCACAGGGCGGCAGGGACAGAATGGACTCCAGAGATTGTGGTTCCAGCACTGCTTCCCAAACTGGCTTTTCTCCCCATGCACCCGCTCGTCAAGCGCTCACAAATTCCCCTATTTGCCACCCTCTCACCCCACACCTCGCTTGAGTAATGGAATCAAAAACAAGCGCTTCACTCCAAAGATAGGCACTCATTTCCAAGAGGAGGCTGGGTTGACTGTGCCGCTCTTTAGAGGAGAGTTATAAAGCGTGGAGCATTTGAGAACTGGTTGAAAAAGCCACTACACCCAACACCCACATCTGGGTTTCTCCTTACTTCACTCTTTCTATCCACACCTTTTCTTTTACCTCCATATTTTCTTTCCTTTGCCTTGTTCCTTGACAAAAATTCCTCCTAATTTTTTCTTATTTTCTTCACTTTCCTTTCTGCCCCTCTTCTGTTTGCGTGCTTCTTTTCAGTCTTTTCTTCTTTCCCTAACTGGTTTCCTTTCCTTTCTGCTGGCATCCTTTACTCCTCTCCTAATCTCAGCAGAGCACTGGGAGCAGATAAGGCGTATTTAGTGTTTGGAGTTTCCCCTCCAGCCTACTGGCAGTAGAACATCTCCTACCAGGCTAAGGTAGATGAGAACAGCAGATACATAGCAGGAATCTTTTTGTGTATGGAAGATTTGATCTCATCCTGATCCCAAACACAGAGACATACACTCTTACTCAGACAGACAGACACACACCACTCTGACACACACTACCTCTGGCCAACAGTCAGGCAAGGTGAGGTATGAGCAGTTTGTTAGCAACCTGTTTATAGAACACATTTATATGACAATAATTTTATCTAAGAAAATTGTAGCCAGAGCTGATTCTTTACAAATGTGAAAAGCAGATTTTACAACAGGTTGCTTACATGTCCTTATTAGTAGCATTAGTAGTAATTCTTATTTAACACAGGAGTATGTGCTGTTTTAGAGTGTGTAATATTCCAAATTTCATGGCAGTGCTGCATGGTGACTTTTCGCAGTAAAGCAAGCAGATGATGATTCAGGCTCATACATGCAATTAATGTCCATCATCAAGAGTTAGTCAGAGCTTCCTAATGCTACACTCTACATCACATATGTTGGCTAAAGTGAATAGTAAGAGAAAAACTACCTGTTAAGAAGATAAACCACAAACTAATATTCTTGTTTACTTGTCAGTGCTACTTCTGTTTCCACACAGAAACTATACAGAAACTGATCTCAGAGCAGGGAGCTTGCCTAGGATTATAGCTTCCTAGTAATGAATGCAAGCAGGCAATGGGAGAGACTCCGTAGAAAAAAATGGAAACGTAAGGAAAGCGATCACTTTCACTTTGGTATGCTTTAACTGACATCTGTTATTATATTTCACACTGTGAGCAATCCTTGCTTTGCCTGCCAAAACAGAACACCACTGTTTATTGATAAAATAATCAATATTATTGGTATTTTAATTTCCCCCTTTAAGCCACGATCCTGCTTTGAACACTGAATACTAAAAACATATAAGAACGATCGTTCTTATATGTTTTTAGTATTCAGTGGAACACTTATATTAGTGATTTTTCACCACACTAACCCACATAACTTTCAACCACAGCTTCAAAGAGCCATCTTTAATTTTCACTTGCTGTTCATTTTTCTTTTTCTTGTGCTGTGGTTAGCTTTAGGCTCAATCAGGATGTAGTGAAATAAAGGTGTTTCACTACACACCATCAGAACTTTACAGTGCATTGCAGGGCATCATATGTTACTCCTCTGTCAGTAATATTGGATACTGAGAAATAAGGCTCTAAAATTAGGCTCTAAACGCTACTTGGTATGGTTTAGCAAAATATGTGATTTAGATTAATATACACACATTTGCAATATTAAATGTGCACAAAAACATCTATTCAATACATTTAAATTTAATGCCAGGGAAACTTTTATGAGAAGCCATATGTTACAAGTTAAAGTTAAAGGCCATTAGTTTGGATGATAACATGTATTGCAGGCGTTTGGCTAGGTTTAAGACAAACTGAATTAATTTAAGGACTGCTGTCACTGTCATTTAAATCCTTGTTTGTAAACTTAACTTTGACCTATACAAGTTTAAGTTGCACACTTAAAATAGTTGCTGCTCTGGTTATTGTGATTAGGACTGTGTTTTGGTGATTTGCAAAGATGCCGCGATGATAAACAAGTGATTATGTAGATGATCCACTGAAACTATCATCTCTCTTCTCGCCCAAAAACCCAACATGTTGCATGCGTGTGCGCGTCTCTGATCTCAATCCACGATTCAACAGCGACTGTGGAGCCCTGCTACCTCGGGGAGGTCTACACGGATAAGCATTTAAAAACACTAATCTCCAAATCACTAACGCTCACAGATAACCATCTGCTTGGGCAGTGATCAGCATGGAGATTATAGATGTGATCTGGATCTGATCACTCCTGGTGATACAATATCAGATGGGTGTTTGAAATAGATTTGAGAAGTTCTGCTCCAAAACTGAAATTATGCAGCTTGTGAGAAAAAAAAAAACACAGAGGAAAGTCTGACAATAATGTCCTATTGAAACTAACTGCAACCATTCCAATACAACTTATGTTCAATGCTTGGACGCTTCCCCTACAAAAAGCAAGGACTTAAAAATCAGTCTTATAAGTAGTTGACATCTGTTTGCTAAAACATAAGCCAGCACTTCATCCATAGAAGGCTTAACAACAATGACTGAATTACTTAAAGTTTGCTCAAGACTTATTTTACTGGCTGGAGCTTACATTTCAGGTTGGGACAGGTCTATCACAAGGTTAGAAGCACAGTTACAGTTGAACCAGTCTTGCTCAGCATTTCATTCACTTCTTTTCCGATATAAAACATTTTAAGCACTTTGCTGGCTGATTAAGAAGCTCGATAAAGGTGTTCTTTGACCAGCAAAACATATTTCTGCCCCAGTGTTGACTGTTTGAGCTCACTTTGTAAAGTTATTTGTTGTACCTTCCATCTATAGACTTTATATAAAAATGGAGCCTCTGGGCCTGAAAATTATAGTTGATTCAGAAGTGGCATAAAAGCGGTGAATTCTCAGGCTGCAAGAAACTCTGATTGTATGCAGTCTGAGGAACTGAACCTCAATTAATTTGTGATGTCATAAAACACTTGCATGGTGAGTTTATGGTCTCAGTCTTATTTAATACAGAATGATGTTCATTTTGTTAATTACAGTCCTATTCGGCGTAAACAATAAAGCAGAAAGGATGGCCTACCTTTATATTTTTTCACGCTACAGTTGGCTTCCAGGTGGCTGCAACTGTCTCAACATTCTACAGCAAACTCACCATTTAATAATTAGTTATTATTATTTTCTGTCTCTCTTCCACAGCATGTCTTTTGTCCTGCCTGCCTCCCCTCACCTTCAACTGGTCTCGGCAGATGGCTGCCCCTCCCTGAGCCCGGTTCTGCTGCAGGTTGTTCCTGTTAAAAGAGAGTTTTTCCTTCCCGCTGTCACCAAAGTGCTTGCTCAAGGGGGAGCAACTGATTGTTGGGGTTTCTTTGTAGTTTCTGTAATATTCTAAGGTCTTTACTTTACCTAAATATAAACTGCTGTTTGTGAATTGTCACAATATAAATAAAATTAAATTGAAGTGAAGCCTCATAACTGAGCTGCGCGTACCAAAGTAACCCATATCAGGCCCAATTGTGCCTGCAGTCTGAGTACTGTATGACTTTGTGGTGTCTTTGGTTTCTCAGATGGAAGTGGCAAAAATCTTCCAGTTAAAGCTTGAAAACAGGACTCCATAAAGTTGTGAGTGATGTCCTAGTGGCGACGTCTATCTCGCGTATACGGTTTATTGCTTCATCACTTCACTTACCCTACAGCAGGTCAATGCTGCACATCACATCTCTCTGCTTACTATTTCCAGATAACACACACCAGACTGGACATAGCATGAGACAAGAAAAATAAACATATAAATAAGAAGACAAATATATTAACAGAACTGAAAGTTAGTTTTTCAGTTCACTTGCACAACTCTAAGTCTGTGTTAATGAAACAGAGCAGCTGCAGGAATCTGGAAACCTCTTGTGCAAATATTAGCCACTAACTACTGAGCTGACAAACAGCTTCATTACATGCCACGTGTTTCTCTGCACCTTATATCCTTGTCATATACTTGTCATTCGTGTCAAAGGTGACTACCGTCTATTGGAATCCTGAGAGTGCCACATAAAAAGTGCCTTGAGTTAAAGTTAAAGATTGACATTTAACCATCAAATGGATGAAAAATCTGTCATTTGCTTTAACTAAGCATGAACTGTCGCTTTTACTTTAAAAGGCTGGTGCAAAATTACATCAGTTTGATATAATTTTTCTTGCTGCATGCTGTGATTTTTAGCATAAAGGTTTGTGTCAGGTGGAGAAATTGATTTGAGCTGTTTTTCTCCCCCACATGCTCGGTTCCGTCATTTTTCAACTCGTCTTTCTGTCGCTGGGTCATGCTGCACCACGGCTCTGATCTGTATTGTGGATACAGGCTCCTTGTTTTGGTTTGGGCCTCAGGTAAGCATCAACTGAGCAAAAGCTTCCAAAAAAAAGGCCTTTCTCATCTTTCTACCTGAGCGTGGCATAACCGCAGCACAGACAAAACACCAAATCCAAAGCCGATCGACATCAAAGCCACCACCGCTCCATCTCCTCTCTGTTCTTCGCCATCACTCCTTTCACACCCCGTCCACAGCTTCATCCAACTGTTTCCCCCGTCCTTTCCTTGACCTTGTATCGCTTCTTTTTTTTTTATCCACTGATTATCAACGGCCGTGGCTGTTTTACCCCCCCTCATCTTCTTTCTCTTTGCTCATCCCTCTTTTACTCAGTGTGTGGGCTGCTGCTCAACAGGAGGTCGTCCACAGGTAACAGAGTGAGGCAGACCGAAATGCTAATCCACGGGAAAAGAAGAAGAAAGAGGGGAAAAGTAGAAGAGAGGAAATGGGATTAGACTGGGTGTGGGGGAGTCTAACAACACAATCATTGCCATCTTCATCATCATCATCATCATCGCAGCCTTAATCAAGCCTAGTTACATCTCAAACCAGCCTTGAATGTTTGCCGCTCGTAATAATGTGCACCTTCTGTCTAATTTGGCCATTATTCAGGCCTGTCAGACCACAATTATTTAGAGCTTATCTCTCTCGCACACGAGATGACGCGTTTGTCACGCTTTTTCTCCACACACACGCACACACACACACACACACACACACACACACACACACACACACACACGGCAGGCAAGGCGCTTTAGAAATTCCATTGATGACTGCCTGCGATAGGACCTGGTGCCCCCCCACCGTAACGCTCCCCCTTCAGCCTTTGCAGTCATACCCCCCCGCCCCCCCTCCTCATCATTACTGCATTGATTACCTTGGTTGGCTTATCATCTACACATATTCAGTTTAATCAAGAGGAGCCACACACACGCACGCTCCATATTGTTTACGCGTAGATGGAGATTGCATTGTTGTTTATCCCCCGAGTTTGTTTATTCTATTGGCTGATTTGTGTTTAGTAATGTCATCTATACCCCTCTGGACTTGGAGCCAAGCAGTGGAAAAAGAAAAGAAACACAATCTCTCCATTCAGATTGGCTGAGAATAGGATGCATGATATTGGGTTTCTATGATCTTTTGTGAGCCGTAATTTGATGCCACGCAAAGTGTTTAGCGGAACAAATATAGCAGCGTTGTTAAATTATATCATAAATTAGTGATCAGGAGGAAGCGGCGGAGGGAGGGAGAGTCGGCGATATGTATGTATTTACTGCACTGATTGGGTTACATTTGCCATAACAAGACCAATGTTCCACAGAGCATTTTTTTCTTGACATCCCAATTTAGTTAGTTTTATTTGGAGAACAAACCAGCCATGTAATACACAATAAAAGTTAGAGTAATGATGTTTTTAAGCAATAAAGCCAATGGATGTAGCTGTCATTAAAGCATCTTTTCAATTGCAAAACAATCCTTATCGACTGGGAAACGCTACATTTTCCGAGGATGAGGAAATGAGGCGGTGAACAAAACTAACCATCAGATAGTGCGCCTCCTTAATTCTCTCATCCCCTGTTAAATAATATCATTATCATTGCTTAATGACGATGGTGCAGCAGTGCTTATGGAATAAGCCGATTAGGACAGAGACAAACAGCATGGGGCCAGGAAGCACTGCAAGGCCATTTACCACTTCATACAGGATAAATGAGTGTTTTCCTACCATCTTTCGTTCTCTCATTCTCCCCACCCCCACCCCCACCCCCACCCACACACACACACCCACACACACACACCACTTCCATCTACTTCATTTCTTTCTTCTTTTAAAAATTTTTTTACACCAGCCCATCATGAAGTATTTGATTTCCTCTCCTTCTTCCTCTGCCTCCTTCCCTCTCTCATTCCACCCCCCCCCCCCCCCCCCCCCCCCCCCCCCCCCCCCCCCCCCCCCCCCCACACACACACACACACGGCCCACCACAACACCACCATCTTCTCCACCGCCCCTTCTTCTTTGTGCGAAGGTAATCGTAGATGCAAAGGGAAGGGGGCCGCGGAGTTCTTATCAGCCCATAACATCTGTTGGCATGTCAGGTGATGAGATGGAGTGCTCGCGGCCTGCCGGCGGCCTGGACGGCTCCTTTAATGCAGAGAGGGGAGTGTGCAAACAAACAGCGGCTGATAGGGTCTATGCTTGTCACAATCGCTCAGGACCGTGATCTATCTTCGCCCTGCCTTTTCGCTCTCCCTTTCTTTCCCCTCTCTCCCTCTCTGTCTCCATCTTCTGCACTGCTACTCGAATCACCGTGTTCTACTTCACTTCACTCCCCCCCCACCAAAGACCTCCTCTCTCGCTCTGCTTTTATTTAAAACTAGAACCCAGCCCTCCTCTGTTTCTATAATTTACCCACTTTTGTTTGTTTCGTGGTTTGTGTGGAAAGCTGATCAGATTGTTATAATGGTTTTCGGGGGCCTGCAAACAGAGAGGAAAAGGAAGTAGATGTCTGAAAGTGAGATGCAACAGATAAGGAGGTCAGTGTAGACTTACAGTGCCGTTATCAGGAGTCATGCATGCTCAAAGAAAATGTTTCAGGCCTTATCAACATGCTCATTTCCACAAATATCAGCAGCATCAACAGTGCCAGCACCATCACTGGAAGAACCGCCATTATCATCGTCGTCATCACTGTGTCCATCATCATCACTGTCATTATTAACAGTGCTGGCATTGTGACGAGGAAAACCATCAGGATCATCGTCATCATTAGGAAGGTCATATAATTTTCCAGTTATTTTTACTCAGGCTGCTGGTTTCAAAAGGAATAGTGCCAAAACTGTAGAAACAAAAGGCAGTTCAGCAACATTTGGATTGGTTTTGAGTCTGATATAAATACATGAAGATAATTTTGAACATTTTGCCAGGGATAGCAGAATAAAATTCTGGATCCTGGATATTCTTGTCCCTAAATTATAGAGTGAAATCACACAAATAATTAACTTTTGTCTCAAAAAGTAAAGAAGGTTTTAAAAAAAAAACAAATAAATAAAATCCACACAAACACCCCCAAAAATTACATCATAAAAGCTGGAATTCAGAAGTTAAGCATGAAAATTAGGAAATGAGTGTAACTTGTGATTAATGGTATTGGAACAATATCCAATTTGGCTGCATGCAGTCAAGTACATTTTTCATAAATAAGATTAGTTTGTTATTTCAAAAGAAAATTAAATGTGTTAAGAAAAATGTCCTCTTTTACTAAACTTCCCCAATTTTCTTATAGAGACTAGCAGCAGCGTGCAATTACAGCTGCTGTAATGTCTTAATAATAACAATAACTACATAGACACATGGTGGAAAAGCAAAGTTTTAAGCAGCTGGTTAAAAACCCGAAGCTAAGATACAACATGTGGAACAGAAAGTATTTTTCTGTGTTATTACGTGACAGTATTGTTTAGGCTCCGGGAGTGTTAAATGGTTAAGTTCCTGTACTTTAGTCTCTACTGACTGCTTCATGGAAAAGGACGGAAAATGCTGATTTACTTACACTCATAAATGTTGCTATTTATTTTATTAAAACATAAAATGGGACCTATCAGACCCCTCCTCTTGTAGAACCAAATCTCAGTTTGGATTTGGGAAACAGACACCCGCTCTACTTTTATTTCTATACCCCTTAGGCTTAAAACTTTCCTTTTTGAAAAAGCATATACTTAGCACTGGACCAGGTGAACTTGAACCCATCCTAGGCTATGCTGCAATAGGCCTCGGCTGCTGGGGGCTTCCCATGATGCACCGAGTGTTTCTTTATCACTCACTTTTTTCTGTTGCCAAGTGCTTGTTTATAGTGGGTGTCATCTGACTTTCTATGTATTATTTTACGGTCTGTATCTGTAAGACTTTTGTAATATATAAATAAAATGTGTCACTAATTTTATTTATATATTACATTCAATGCAATTATTATACTGGCAGTTATTAATGGCTGATTTCACATGTGGTGGGCTACTACTCTGCTTTGCAGTTTCATTTCATTTTCATATTTATTCGTTTGAATAAATAAATAAATAAATCTGTTTCAAATCAGCTACGGTTAACATATCGCTTTCTTACTGTAGTCACAAGTGATTCCCTATTCCAAACACACCAACATTTTTTAATCTAGTTATAAACATGTTATTCTTTTGAGAGTTTTGGGAATCCAGAGACTGTTTAAGCAGTGAGGTATAAACTGCACAGTGGCTCTAATTGCATCACAGCCCAAAACAGGAATGAACATCAAATCTAAATGTTGCAGCCCTGTATGTGTATGCGTTGTTACAATAGCTTGTTAAGCTGCAAGGCAACTGTTTCTCACTTGTCTGGCCAAAAATCATATGAACACAGTGGTTCTTTAGTGACTGATATTGAAGGCACATTGTCAAAAGCTGAGAAAGCTACTATTCTTACAATGAGCTTTAGAGTATTTCAAAACAAAATGATTAAAAAAAAACTGAATCAAATCAGAACTTTAACCCACAGCCAGCAGAAACCCCTTGCTCTCTATCCCATCCTAAATGAAACAGGATTTCGTCCCCATGTCTAAGTGCTTTGCAGCGACAACACCATCCCTGGTGCTGAACTATACTGCTTCATCTGAAGCTACACAACTATAATGTCATTGTCAGCTGGCTTGTGGCAGCAAGATCAATAGTTAGTAATTCCTTGGCTGGGGGTCTAAGAGTACTCACCCTTCTCCCTCTGTCTGCCCTCACCCCCCACCCAAGCTTGAATGTCCTCTAATGGAGCAGGCCAGATCTAATCACTACAGTAATTGAAGTTTACTTTGAAGCTTTCAATCTAGGGGAATATTTAAAGACAAAGCCACCATGAAACACTATCTACTGTCCCAGGCCTGATGTGATATGGATCTAGTGGCCTCTTCAATAATTGATGAGCGTCTCAAACATACTTTTATCCCCTCTTTTTGTCATGTTTGTGCATTAGATTTTACTTCATTCAAGATTCAAGGACTTGATCGCCACAAGCTTTTTGAGGCCAACATTATGGCAGATATTGCAGCTGAAGCCATTTATGCTCTTACAAAACATTCAACAAAATCTAGATAACCCAATGGGAGATGAGTAGTAAAATGGTTAACGATGAGGCTGTGTGATTTCAAAAACTGTGTTTAACAAAATACACATAATATATTTTTTTCAAACACCTCTGAACCCTTTCAGTAAAGCTGAGATATATAATGTCAAGCTTGTGGTCTTAATACAATCAGTGCAGACACATTATAAGAGGCTGGCAAATGGCTAGCCCTCGTTGGAATACTTTTAGTTTAGGATGGCCCCTTAGTTTTTAAAGGTATCAGTATACTTTGTTGGTATAATTAAAGCTTACACTGTTGACATTAGCAGATAAACGTAAGAGCATATAGTGTCAGTGCGTTCCCTGCACATCTTCCCTCAGTTGTGCAGTGTCATTAATGGAGTGCAAAAGTTGAAATAAGAATGACTTCCTAATATAGGTCTCACACAGGACAGATTTATTATATTAATTAATGATGCATGATAAGAACCGGAAGCTACATGTGACTGAAGAGTTTGTGGCAAAAACAAAAACAACCACATGAGATACACACATCGCTCAATAGCTGTCCGCCATATTGGACAAGACCACTGGTAGTATTTATAAGTTACTTGAATTTTTAAAAGCACCAGCATTGGTTTCAAACAGTATTTGACCATTAAAAATATTTACATTTATATTTTCATCTCTTTCTAGTTCTTTTTCCTTTCTCATAACACAAGAAATCCTACATGAACATGTGTATTTATACTTGATATTTTCACAGTTGGTTATCGTCAGCAGCTCAGACAGGTGACCCTCCCTCTCCGGACAAGAGACGTTAAACAACAAAATAACATGAGCTAATGTTATGCCAGCTAGTCCTAAAACAATACTTTTCCTCGGATCGACAATTTGCTTACATTCTCACATCACACGACAGTTTATTTGCTAAGTGTTAGCCTACCCAAGTTAGATCCACTTAAAAAAAAGGTTTCAGTAACAGGAGCTAACGGCAGCTAACAGAGGTAACAACAGCATTGTTACTGACAGAAAATTAAGGATTTCCTCAACAACATCACTGTCATTAATCACACATGAGCTTCGCTGACTTGTTGACAATGTAACGGATGCTACAAAGACCTCCAGGTAAAGTCTGGTGACTGAGGTTTGTTATCCATCTGGACACAAAATACTGATAATCATCCAAACTTATCAATATTTGAAGCTATCAATTTGATTTCAGATGGAAGTGTGTTCCACAGATGGCAAGCCTTTATGGAAAATGCTGACTGTCCAAATTTAGATCTGCAAAATGATATCTTGCAGTTGCCATAAACCATGCTCCTAGTAATACGATTGTTATCTTGTCTTTGGATGTATCTATTAAGACACTCTGGGGCCAGCCTATTTATACATTTGAAAACTAATTTAAGAAAATACAAATGATTAAAACTCTTAAAACTAAGTAGATTGTATTTCTTTAAAATGTGACAATGATACCGCTGAACAGATTTTGTTTTTATCCATTATTCTTAAAGATTGATTATATAAGGATATCACATGCTGAATTGTAGATGGTGCTGCTTGGGTCCAAACTGTCATACAATATGAAATATCAGAGAATGGCAATGCATAAATAACCAAGCTGCTGAAGTAGGTATGTAATGCCAAATTAACGTAAAACAATTCAAATTGGCCTTAACCGTCTTTGAAAGCTTCTTTACAGGCTTATCAAATTTAAGATGAATCAAAAATGATTTCTAAAAACTTAAAATATTTTTTTTTTTTTTTTTTTATAAAAATTCAATACAAGATGATTATGTTCCAGCCACTGTTGGACATCGTTCAAACTGCTGTTAAAGTGTCTGGTGCTTCACCAGGTGACTTAGCTGGTACATATATAACTGCATCATCTGCATAAAGCTGACAGCTGGCTTTTTGACAACTGACAGGCAGAGCCTTTATAAACCAACTAAACAGCAATGGGACAGACCAAGGACAGACCATTGGGGGATACCCATTCTATTCTCCAACATGGATGACTTTTCTTTGTCAACCCTCACACACTGCTTTCTTGTGTAAAGATAAGACTCAAACCAATCAACTGCTTGTTTTGAAAAATCTAAATTAAACAGCTTAGAAATAAGTATGTCATGGCTGACAGTGTCAAAAGCCCTTTTTAGTTCAAGGAACACTGCACCCACAACATTACCATTATCCAGATTACACTTAATACGTTCAACAAAATAACAATTTGCCATTTCTGTAGAACATATTGGTCTAAAACCAAACTCCATTGGATGAAGGAGTTGATTAGTCTCTAGGTGATCAATTAACTGTGCTGCCACAACCTTCTTGAGCACCTTTGAAAGAACAGGAAGTATGGAAATTGGATGATAATTACATATCAAATCATGCTCGCCTCCTTTAAAAAATGGAGTAACTACAAACTACCTTTTCCATTCATTGGGGGAAATTACTATTTCTAATTGATAAATTTACAAGATGTGTCAGTGGTTTTGTCAAGAAATTCCTGTATTTTTTAGTAAAACAAGTGCCTAAGCCATAAATATCCTTTGCCTTAGAATCTGATAATTTCTTAATAACCTCTGTGATCTCTGCTTCATTAACCTCTTGAATGAAAAATGAGTCTGATGATTTGATAGCTGTTATTTTATTAGTTACAACTGGACAGGTGAAATTTTGCATTAGTTCTTCTACTGAATCTCTACACAGTTTTTCTACATAACGAGCAAACTTGTCATGAAAGTGTTTTACTTCCTCTGAGAGAGTAAAAAAAAAAACGTGTTTGTTTACACATAGTCACCATAGTTTATCTTATGCAATTTTCAGTAGGTTTCGGGATTTTTATACGTCCAAAATGGCTGACAAGGTAACATCACATGGTGAGGGGTCACGTGCCTGGAAAACCTCTACAACCTCCTTTGCACAAAGATTGTCACACATACAGAAATTATTTACATCTACATGTCTTTAAAAAAAAGATTAATTGTAAATCCCAATTATTTAGATTTTTCTATTCACATGTCACATTTAGGTCAATGTGAAATACAAATTAAGTGAAGCAGTGACCCTTTAAATATTTGCAGTAAGTTAATCCTGTGGTGTCCAAATAAGACTGACCAATTATTAAAAGGCCTGATATTGTTTTTAATCATTATGGCTTCTACAGTTATATAAAACACGCACTCGTTTTAAATAAATGTTTAGCATAGCGTTGAAAATCTATTCAGTTAATAATTGATTTTAACTTAAAAGTAGTATAACCACAAACTGATAGCAATCATGACAATAATGGGTGATGAATACTGACCCCAGATTGCACTTATAAGTATAAGTGAACATCTTCTTGAAATAGCTTTTTGCTTATTCATATCTCTGAATTCTGGAAGTCTTCACTATGAGCATTTCAGCTTAAAACAATGACATGGAACACTAGAAATGTTTAGCTCCTAGATCCCACCATCTACTCTGCAACTATCTGCCAGTCAGACATTAAGATTCAGGCAACAACAGCAGGTAAATCAATATGTTTTAACTAAAGTATCATGAAAACCCTGACACCACAAGAAAAATACCTTCAGTTGGCACAAATATATATATATAAAACAACCTTTGTCAATACATAAAATAAACAGCAGGTGGATTAGCAGAAACAGAAATATCAGAAGCTTCACAACATGCCAGCTGAGGAGAATATTGACATATATTAACATACGTGGAGAAAAGGAAGCCCTTACCTGGCTGAAGTGATGCATTGAAGCATCTTGGCAGCAAATAGGCCTCTGGCGTGAAGTACACATTTTAAGCTGACATTTTTTGTAGCATTGATAAGCAGAAGATGGCCATCGGGACATGGATATAAGCTTCTGGCATCCAATGAGTGTGACTGCTTGGCTAAATGTAACATGCGTGAAAGAAATGTTAACATGATAAGTGATGTGTGACAAATGCTATATTGAGTTTCCCATAAAGTTGGAGAATGACTCAATGTATGGGCAGTGTACAGTATACCAGTCAAAAGGAGCATAGACAGCCCACATCACAGTGCTTCAAACTCATTTCAGCTCAAAACACTCATATTGATGAGTTGACAGCATTGAGCCTGAAATCATCACAAGCTCAGAAATTAATTCACAATGGACTGCAAAGAAATCGTTGAAAATAGCGAGCTGACAGTACCATAAAAGCAGAAATTAGCAAACACCCATGAATCTGAAGCTGTACAACCTCTAAAAGTCATTACCAAGCATAACCATACCTTGCAGGTATTTGTGCACTTGGCTTTGCCAGTGGATGTAGTGCTCTAACCCTACCATGAATTTTTTCCAGCAGAAACAAAGATAACCATTAGCTTAGCATAGTGAGTACATGTAAAGGCTAGCTTGGTTGCAGCCCGGTGTGGCAAAACAATGAGCAGGGCATTTATTTAAACAACCCGCCTACCTGTGAGTACCTGTGGGTTGCTCTGTGGGTGCATTTGATGTATTTTGCAACCAGCACAGTTTATCATGTGACTGATGCCATTTGTCCTAAGAGTGCACACAGGCTTCAGCTTTATCTGGATTGAAGGACAGCCAACATTAGAAGGATAAACAATCCCCATATTTGCCATGTACTATTAATACTGTCAGAAAGGATTAGTGTGCTAAAAACACGATTTATATTGCTAGGTGGTGTTCCTTTATTCCCTCTATTCCATCCAGATCAATTTCCAAAATTGGGATATGTATCTGTGGGCCTGCTTGCTTCCTTTTAGCAATGAAGATCTCCAACACAATGAGTGGTACCATGTGAGGCAAAACAGTTCTCTTTTCCAACCCTCTTGGTCCTCAAACTATATTTTATGTTGTTTTTAGTTAATTGAATTAACAACTGTTTAACTTGCTTTGTATTTTGGGTTAAACTCATAGCTTTATATGCAAATAGGCACATTTATGTACCGCTTTCCTAGTCTTTCTGATGACTCAGTGCACTTTGCACAACAAGCCACATTCATACAGCACTTTATTCAATGCTTTTACTGCTTTATCTATCTTACATCTGTGCCAACAGCCACTTTAGACTCATAGATTAACTTAATGCACAGGCTATCTTTAGACTGTGGGAGTTACTTAGATAAACTAACGCAAGTGATCTGACAGTGCTAAACACTACTTGGCTTGTTCATTTAGATGCATTAAACCGCCTTGTTTCCCACTTTGTCTCTTATCTCAGTTATTATAATGTTCTATCTAGAGTCCTTGATAGGCTGCAATGTGTCCAGAAATCTTGGTGGCACATCACCTACTTTCATCCACCTACACAGGTCCCAAATAAACTCCCACACTGAATTCAAAACTTTCCATCAGCATCAACAAGTTCCTTCATGGTCTTGCTCCTCAGTGCCTCTCTGACCTCCTTCACTTCTACACATATTCATGATATCTTCTGCATTTATTTCCCATCTCCAGTGGACGATCCTGGGGTAGAGAAACTTCGATGTCCAGGCCTCCTCTTGACATCTGAAATGACCAAACTATTGGACAATTTGTTTTTACCTGACTCTAACCTTACAGCTGCCTTAAAAGACACATTAATATTATCTGTAACACTCAGATAATATTGGAAGAACTGGGAAGACTATCTTGTCTTCCCAGTTTTTCTGCTCATATTTGTCCAACCTGATACTTAACACGGAATAATGCTTTGAATTGATCTCTTTTTGGCAACATTTAATGCTCATTCATCTCGACTGGACTTTATGTTATTGAATGTCTTCTGTTAATTGCATTAGTTGCATTTAATCACTGTGTTGTGGCAGATACGAGTTGTGTCAGTGGCTGTGGTTGCGTCGGTGGCACCTGTCCTGGCAGTAGCTCTCTGATTGATAGGCCTGAGCACAGAGGGGCAGTGGGAGATGAAGAGAGGTCTGATAGCGGGCCGCTAGATACTCCCTGATTCACTGTGTGTCAGATACTGATAACACCGAGACTCTGAGAGAGAAAGGTGGAGAGACTCTGTGAGGGAAGTAAGACGAGAAATAAGGGCATAAATGAAAACTTGGAAGGGAGAAGAGAGAGGAAAAGGAGATGCTTTAGATGTCACCTCAGTAGACAGTGTGGAGTATGGGATTGTGTCCAGTAGCTTATTTCATCACACTGACAAATCGAGGTGTGAGACCCATTGCTCTCGACTTCACGTTGCCATGTGGGCAAGCCTCCTCACAACGTGATGTTCCTCTTTCAGCACTCCTTTTTGACTCTCCATTGCTCTTTCTCATTTATTTCTCCTTTCTGTCTCTGTGTGTGTCTGTGTGTGTGTGTGTGTGTGTGTGTGTGTGTGTGTGTGTGTGTGTGTGTGTGTGTGTGTGTGTGTGTGTGTGTGTGTTTGTCCTTGTCCTGGTTTTTATTAATAACTATCTGTGGGAGATGAAATAAGCCTGTGTGTTTTTTATGTGGTTGGCGTGGTCACAGTGCTGTCATTGTAATGTATGTCTTCCGATAGCACTTTGAGGGGGCAAAAAGCATCTTCCTGTCCTCTGTTTGCAGCTTCAGTGTATCAATAGCATCACTCTTCTCACCCCCTTCCCTCTCTTCTGTCACAATCTATCTCCTCTCCCATTTTTTTCTGTGATGCCCCGACCTTATCTATCCGTTTTATCTCCCTGCAGTTTTCACCGCCATTTCTTCTCTTCTTTGCCTGTCGCTCATCCTGGTGTCACCAGGTTTTCTGTCGCCGGGGGAAGGAGGCAAAAGGTTTCAGATGGAAGCCAAGTCAGCCAGGAGGTCAGTGATGACACAAAAACTGTACCATAAGGAGCGCCTGATAGTCATTTAGTCTTAAAAACATATGAATATTATGCATACCTGTCTGTCAAGCAGGTGATCCACCCCATTCATCTGATCAATGGTATGCATGCAAAATGAATTCCACAAATGACACGCATATCGAAGTGTGTCACATGCACAACACATTGTAACAATGTGACACTGTGGTTTTAACGATATGTCATCTTACCTGTATGTCATTAGCTCAGCTGCTAAGTGACCTTCCATATCTGAAGGTAGTATCTGGTTATGGCATACCTTAACCTTTAATGTTTTTTACTCTCTCCTTCACACCATAATCCTTAAATAGCCTTTCACACACTGAGGATACGGATTGCTAGCATATTACAAAAAGTAACTGCTAGCAATTAAATTCATTCAAGTCCACAACTGATTTATAAAAATACCCCAAAAATCTACATATTAGAGAAGCACAGGCAAAAATTTAAGTTCTTGTTCCAAAGGAAGGAATATTTTTAAAAATATATGATGTAGAGAAAAACAAATTCTATAAACAGATAGCAAGTGACCAAGTCACTTTCAAACTATCACAGGAGCTGAAAAAAAGTTGAACAGGAGTCTGAGTTTTCTGAATCCCCCTAGTGGGTTAAACTGATCCTAGTTCATGCAGATTTAAATCTGCAATTTTTAATTTTAAGAAACATCTTTATTCCCAGCAATATATCCTATATAAATCCAATCCATAAAAATCCAGACTAATAAGAAAACATTATTTTAAAGTACCAAGAGTAAATGAACACATTGTCATGATTTGGATTCGGCTTGGTTCTGCTAAAGAGGATTCCACTGTGAAGATTACTGAACCAATAAATCTGACAGATGTGGGGAAATAGTTCCCCCCATGATTTTCGACCTGAAACTAAAGCTCTGTGTTCCCCATTTAGCGTAAATACCTCACATAGCTTTACAAGCAGGAAGAATAAATACCTCTGAGCTTTGTTGTAGTACCAAAGATACTCCAGAAATGACATCTAATGACCAGACAGATCAGATTATAATTTCAGCAACTATTGTTCAGGGCTTAACTGCAGTGAGAACCTAAAAATGATACTAAATTTGGTTTTCATAAAGATTCTACTTTGGTGAATTACATTCAAAGGATTTCCGGATGTCCATTTAGTTCCTGCTTTAAACGATTTAATATCCATACCACTTAAGGTGTGCCACAGGTCTACTAGCTTAATAGCTTGGTGCCACAGGATCTTGGTGTTTTGTTTATATAATCTTCTGGATTTTATAGTCATTGTTGTATGTTGTACTGCTTTTTTTTTTTAAACATTTTTGTACAAACAGCAGTTTCAGTGTAATGGTTGTAGAAATGGAAAATAACTCTATGCCTATGGATGAGTTTTATTCCTGAAATTTCCACAGAGGACTAGTTTGGCAAATGTGAGATAAAACAGTATTGTGGTCTACAGGGTTAAGGTTGAAGACCAGATGTGCTCAGTGTTTAGCATCGATCAGCAGGAGATGGAGGTCTGACTCCCAGCCCGGTGTTGTGTTGGCCTGCCTTAATTGATGTAATGAATGTGATTAGGTGCTATCTGAGGGATCGCTGAGCCTGGCCCTCCGCCCCTTTTCCTTATCTCCCAATGCTTCCTGGGCTCTACAGAGTGAACCAATAATGTATCAGAATGGGGAAGATAGGCTGATGGGCCAAGAGATGGAGGGGTTCAGCAAGCTGTAGTCCACAATGTGACCATAGTGACATGTACCAGTATAGTGGAAATGGACATGCTTCTGTGTCCAGCATAAATAGATGGCTTATTGGCTTAATTATAAAGATAAAAGTCATGAGGCAAGATATATATATATATATATATATATACAGTGAAACCCCTGGTTACGAGCAGCTTGGTATATGAGTAATTCGGTTTATGAGCCTCGATCCGAGCAAAATTTCTGCCCGGTGTACGAGGCCTGCCCGTTTTACGAGCCCCGATACAGCCCCGCTAGTTTCCGTTTCGCCTTTCTTACCCGGAAACCTCTACCCCTTCTTCCCAGAGCCGTTTCAAAGGCTTATCCCTTATGATGACACCTGCTTGGCTCACTTCCGTACGTACGTACAGTAAAGAAAGTGCAATTTTACTTTTTTTTTATTGTGAAGGCGCCAAAAATGCAGCCAAAAAGGCAAAACCAGATGATTATCGTAAAATGTATCATACGTTCCTACATAATGTTGAGTGTACGTGGGCTAAGTTTTAAGTTAGAATTTTTTTATTTTTTTTATAATTCATGCAGTTAAGAAAGTGCAATTTTAGTTTTGTTTGAAGTCTAAGAAAGTGTTGTTTTTGTTTTACCGTACGTGGACCTTATGTATCGTGCCAGTACTATCTAGTCCTCCCTCCTTCCACAGCCGCTCTCCAGTAACTGCAATCGTCTGCTGCCAAGGTAAGGTTATATTTTCTTAAGATGGTTTATCTTATATTTAACTATATTTACTAATACAGTATTTTGATGTTTGTTTCTTACTTAAAAACTTTTTTTCCCCATTATTCATGATATTTTGGGGACTTTTTGGGTGGGCTGGAACGGATTAATCTCATTTCCATTATTTTAAATGGGGAAAACTTGTTGGGGTTACGAGCAGATTGGGTTACGAGCTCGGTTCTGGAACACTCAACACTCAACATTACTCAACATTTGTTGATATATATATATATATATATATATATATATATAAACATTATAATAACATTATATGAACAAAACACCAAGATCCTGTGGCACCAAGCTATTAAGGGCCACTCTGTTGAAGCCGCTCTTCCAATTTCAAGCTTACCACTGGGACCTCTTTGGACTTTACCTTCCACATCTGTTCCACATCTTCTTCCACATCTGGGACTGCCACATCTATCACAGCTCCAGTCTTCTGCTCCTTGTTAACCACCACTACGTCTGGTCAGTTGGCCAGCAGCTGCTTGTCTGTCTGGAAGTCAATGTCTCACGGGACATTACCCCTGTTGTTCTCAAACACCTCTGGTGATGTCTCCCATTAGGAGTTGGAGATTTGTAGTCCACATGCAGCACAGATGTTACTGTACACTATCCCGCCGGGCCCCAGCTAGCATCTTACATCCTTCGATAATGTAGCAGATAGATGGATTCAGTGTTCAGAACCTGTTGTTGTGTTGCCATGATTAGAGCCATTAATCCAGCCTTATCTATCTATCTATCTATCTATCTATCTATCTATCTATCTATCTATCTATCTATCTATCTATCTATCTATCTATCTATCTATCTATCTATCTATCTATCTATCTATCTAGCAAATGGGATTGCTTCTGGTTATTTGAAGCAATGTGTTTATGACACAGGACCCTCATCAGCAAACCACCTGAATCATCGTGTCACAGTTTCAGTAATCTAGCTTGAAGGTAAATAAAATATGACCTGAGCAGTTTAACTGTACATGTATTGGAACAAACAGAGAACAATATATAAATGGAACATATGGAATATTTAAACTACTGTCCCAAAGCTTGGCTAAAAACCCCTTGAGGACACTCATAGTCGTTTCTAACATTGATTTAGTTCTAAAAAGTAATCTGTGATTGCATGTGTATACCTAAGGGAAAATGCACAATGTCTTGTGTGTTTAACAAATAAAGGTAATGTAAATAAGGTATAATTCTAAAGACATACAAACACACTTGAGGGTTGCGGGAGACTGGAGCCTATCCCAGCTATCGTGAAGCAAAATTCAAACTACACCCTGGACAGATCATCAGTCTATCACAGAGAGACAGCTAACCAGTCCCACTCACCAACAATTCATTTAGAATTGCCATTTAACCTAACCCTGTGTCTGTCTTTGGACTGTGGGAGGAAACCCAAGTCCCTGGAGAGAAAATACAGAGACACAGGAACAACATGCAAACTCCAGACAGATTCAAACACTGCACTTGCCGTGAGAAAAATGTTAATCGCTGCTACACCGTGATGCATTTTCTGTTACTGATGTTACCAATTTAACCTTGCTTCAGTTACTTCATCCACTCTGATTTCATTTTTCAGTGTATTGTAGGCAAGTTGAAAAGAAGCAGAAAGCTGAAGAGCGCAAACTTTTCAACAGTGCAGCACTGGCATCATGTGGTGGAAAAAAGTCCTGCAGGAGGACGCACCACCTAACTGTCAGAGAATCTTTATTATGGCCAAATTAATGAGTGTGCAATGCCAGATCATGCAAATATTGTGGATATTGGAGTGTAAGGGTTTCACCAGTAAGCCACTCATTTAAACATTTGAACACATGATAAAGAACTAGCAAACAGTCTAGCTGTTTCATTTTAAGTACATCGTCCACTGTTAAATTGGCTTTTGTAAAATTATTTCTTTTAATTATTTCTTTTTTCATTTGTTGCATTTTTATTTTAAATTCAATTTTATGTCACACCTGCTAGCGGACACGTGTTGATTATTTACACCTGTTTCCTGCACAGGCAATTGTTTGTTGCAGCTCAGTATCACTGTTTGCACATAGAATGTAATGCCTTTGGTTTATAAAAACCATAATGTGTCATTTAATAATCGGGAATTAAACACAAAAATAACATGATTAAGGAAAGAATTGTGTAAACATAATGAAGATAGAAGATATAGACATTTTGCGTAGCGTTCTTTGCCTTCTTTCTTTTTGCGTTCTGCTTGACATCATCTTTGGTTCCAAATAGTTTCTAGTTGTTCCCAGAGACTTGCTTTGTGTGCAGTGTATGTTTGAATCCACTAAATCCCAAATATTTTTAAAAGGTTTCAATTTTGTACTTGACTTGGCCAGTTGATCAGTTCCAGTACACCAGATTCATGTTCCTGGTCCAACAGTGTTTGCACAGCTTTGAAGCATGATTGGGTCATCGTTGTTGGTATAGCATCAACACGTTCTTCAGTTTTTTTGTAGCAGTGCTGACTGAAGAGTTCAAACTTGAATTTGTCCATTAAGATAATCTTCTTCCACTCATCTGCAGTCCAGTGTTTTTGGAAAATCTGAGGAGTTTCTGGGTGTTTGACATTCTCAATGAAGGCTTCTTAGCAGCTACTCCTCCCTTCCGTTCCTCCGTTCATTGTGTTTGTTTTGCTTATAGCCATTCTGGAGAATTTCTCACACTCTGATCAAGAAGCATTTATTTCTGCCTGAAGATCTGCCATGGTCTTCCTTCTGTTGCTCCTGTTTAAAATCCTGAGTTGCGTGATATCTGCCTCAGTCAGCTTTTTAAAAAAAAACTTGTATTCATTTTGGCACCTCTTTTTAAGTACTGGTCTACACGATTGACTCTAACTTGATCACACAGTGAGAACACTTTATGTCTTACGCCATTTGTTACTAACTACCATCTAGGATCACAAAGTGCGTTTCAGTGAGTTCTCAGGGTGCTACCATTTTGAAGAGGAGTGAGGAATTTCAAACTGAAATCATACTTTTATGTCCAAATTTGAGCCAGCACCCAGGACCTGCTCTGAGAACTCAGAAATTAATAAAGCATAACATTTCTTTATGCATTCTCAATCTTCTACGTGAGGAAATCTCAAAAAGCTGATTTGGTTCATCTGGACGAGGCATTTTAAACGGGGAGAAAACGCCACGCCCAGATAAACAGAATCAACTTTCAGCCAATAAAACTATTTTTCTTTCTGCACAGGAATGTAACTCAATAACTGTAATTAGGAATCTTAATCAAAATAAATAGACGTGAAAATTTATAACAACAATAATGATATTTAAGTTATTATTTTAGCATTTAAACATTAATTTGATTTCAGTTAACGAGTTTACACATTACAGATGCATTAAACCAAAGAATGGAATCCTAGGATTAATAACAGTTTATCATACCACACTGATAACATAGGTGATCAAGCCAGTAATGTCACATGTAGCATATGACATGATATACAAATTTGGCTTTTTGGGTCTGTTTTAGTTTCTAGTAGCAATTCTCCTTTACACCTGTTTCGTTTATTTCATTATAATATTCGCATTTTAGTTCGTTCCTTTT
>VURO01009966.1:25066-51843 GCA_015108175.1 Pelvicachromis taeniatus
ACGTGGTGTAGTTGGAGTAGGTAAGCAAGGAAGAAGGGAGGGGGCATCCCCCTCTCATCCCAGGGTATTCACCAGATGAGCGCGTGTGCGTATGTGCGCGCGCGCATGGTAACACAAGCCGAGACTCCCAGTTCCGTGCTGTCCAGCAGTGGACAACAGTACAATTTGCGTGCTTTCCTGAGGGGTGGGGGTATGCATCACGATGTAGACGTAGACACCCGCGCTTAAGGCGGGCGAATATGGAGAATTGCAGCTAAAACCTGAGAGTGGACGGCGTGTGAGCGTCTACTTTGTTTGTTTTTATTTTGTTGGGGGGGGGGCGATAATGTTCCTCCACCCTTCAGGCTAGCGGAAGGCCTCGGTGGCCATAGCCGTTTCACATTTAAATAACAAGGCACCGCCCGCTCATTCTACTGCGTAGCACCCCCACCTCTGTTGTTGCTGTTCCCGCCCTCTGGATGGATATGATATGTGTTGAAGTTAAAGAAGTTGTCCTCGTGACGTTGCATACATGACCTATGGTGAACCTATGGTGGCTGTCTGAAACAGCGGAACGGGGCCTCCATTTTGTTTCAGGGGCCACAAGTGTGCTGTAGTTGGAACTTCGAGGAAGCCCATCTCCTCGTTTTTATACGTTGTTGCTAACGTCCTTTTCCCCACCACCTGGCACAATGTGTCCGCCATGGCTGTTGTAGACAAGCTACAGTCTCGTAGTTCAGAGGTGACGTCCCGCTTTAAACACTTTAACTGTTTTACGTTCCCTGTGAGGTCAGGCTTCCCTACGGGCGACATCCAGAGTTGACGTACGGCGGGAACATGGCGCGTGAGCTCCTTCTCCAGTCATTTTTGCACATTTCTCGACGTGGGGCGCACAGGAAGTGATACTATGGCGAAGTCCTCGCTACGCTTCACACACACACCGCGTGCCCCTGTGGGTGGACGTCTCCTCAAAATGGAGGCAGTGCGTGATGCAGGCCTGCCTCTCCCCCACTCACTTATGCCGGAGTTTGGCTGCGGATATCGGCTCCGGGTGGTGCCAGTCTCGTCTCATGGTTCTCTGTTGTTGACGAGCTTGGAGTTGGCTTTTAAAGGGCCCCGTTTCACCGTGCGGGAGGTTTGGACGTTTTAGCCATAGTGTACACGCCCGGGGGGGGGGGGGGGGGGGGGGGGGGGGGGGGGGGGGGGGGATACGTGGCGCTCTGGTGAGCTTGCTTTGGTTAGAAAATGGCTTCCACTCACAAAATGGACCCAACCCCTCAAAGAGGAATGGAGCTCTCTGCAGTCACTGTTGAATCATCACGAGTGTTTTTACAGGGGAAGACATGAAATGTGAAAAGCACACCACATTTTTGAAGTGATAGTTTTCTTTAACTAGGCCCACTGACTGTATTTTATAACAATATATTTAATCAGTGTCCACTTCCTCCTCTGTGTAATCTGACAGTTAGTTTGGGTGTAGTTTAGTGCAGCGATGGTGAAGTATATCTGCACTAATGTATTCCTGAAAGCAAACTGATCCGCACACGAAACCAACAAATGTGTTACCACGTTTAAAGTCCACAGTCGCACAACAACCGTCTGCTGGAGTTTAAAACAAATGTGAACGTGCTCACTGTGCTGCAGTGCCTTGGTTCACCTTCACTCAGCAGGAGGCGTCACACAGCCTTGGTGGGGTTTTGTCCTGAGATGGATAAGGCACAAAAGGACACCTCCACCCGCCTCCACCCAACCCCCACGCCTCCATTGAAGCCTCAGCTGTGATTAAGACCAGAACCTGAAACCTGGCCTTCCACACACGGCTGTTAAAGACTCGGACATAATCTCATGTTTTTGTTTTTATTGAAACCAAATTGTTACTCCAGCTGAAGACCTAAAATATCCTGACTTGTCCGACGAGGTGAACAAGTCCAACGTCGGCTTCATCCTCAAATTTAAAGTCCAACTCGAGTTCAAATAGACTTTAGTGTGCGGGGTTGTTACACTGTTTAGATGAGTGTGCGCCGTCTCGGAGCGCATGTCCGCTGTGTGCAGTTTTACTAGTTTCCTCCTGTGCTGAAGCATCAAAATGAAGATGATGAACTCGGCTGCTAGCCTCCAGATTCCCCAACAAATCAACAAACGCCTTCCTTTGTGAACCCTCTGAAAACTGCATCACAAGACCCTGTCCACAGTGTGTGTGTGTGTGATGGGCGGAGGTCAAATGTTGTAGAGGAACCGCTGGAGGCGGTGATCAGGCTGAGGAAAGGTGAATGAGTGAATCTCTTCTTTTATTTCCTGCCACACGTGTAACGTGAGATCGCTGCGTCGCAGGTGACGTAGTTGTTCCAAACCACCTGATGGAGCAACAATGTTTGTGTTTTGGGGCCAACTCCACGAAGACGATTTAAGTGTGTGTGTGTGTGTGTGTGAGACTGCTGTGTGTCCACCATCGTCAGCAGCCTGCCTCCATCACAGCTGATCACCGCAGGAAGCTCGTGCCACTTTTCACTGAAAGTTTCCTTTCTTCACCATGAACACTTGTGAGTGACACCAACTCTAATTACACTCCAGATAATCCGTTAAGTGTAAGGTTAAAATAGGAATTATTGGTAATCTCCCCACTGTAGCCCACTCAGTGCCACGGAGCTGCAGCGTCACATCAACTGTAACAGCTGTGCTCAGGTCTAGAGGCTGCAGGTGAAGTGTGTGTGATGCAGTAACATGTTGTTGTTTCGGTCTTTTCATGGACGCCTGAGGAGCAGCCGCCGTTAACACACACAGTTAATGTCCTACAGGACGAACAGCGGGACCTCGGCCTTCTTCTCTGTGGCCGCTTTAGGCCCGCCGCTCCTCTTTGGGAAACATCTCGTGCTACTTCAGCGTCTCTGTGGAGAAACCGTGAAAACAAAAACAAGCAGAGCGTCCTCATTACTGTAATGATGAGTTTGCTCAGGCAGGAAACGTCGGGAGAGAGGAGACCTTGTTCAAAATCAAATAATGAGGTCTGAGCTTTTATTTATTTATTTATTCGCCTTCTTTCAGACACGAGCAGCAGCGTTTGACCGCAGATTCCCGTTTCAGCTCGGGCCCGCCGCTCGCCCATTTCCAAATGTGGCATGTGTGACACGTTTGCGACAGACAATCCTCCCGTCTTTAACTCAAACACTTTATTAGTTTCGGCGATGCTTCCAAACTGAACACACGTTCTATGATTTGCTTGCCAAAAGCAGCCACTTCCTACTAACTCGCTGAGTTAGCAGACGTGCACGCCAGTCATGTGCCACTGCTCTTCCTGTCTGCGGCTCAAAACGCGTCTCTTCAGATGACCTCCATGCTGGATTAATGAGCTCCACCAGGTTGCTTCTTCCCCTCGTTGCATTTTCATAATTATGACCTCAGACTTACGTTCCAGCTGCTCTGACCTCTGACCCCCTTGCTGTTTGCTGTTGGCTGATTGGGACTGTTACAGTGTAGGAAATGAAGTCATGTGACCTGCTGGACAGGTAAATGTGGAAGTGCCAGCATTTACACTCTGCACTGTTTGTGTGCACGCAGTGCGGAGTGTCTGCTACACACGCTACAACAGCACACATTTCTTCAATTCAGTGTTATTTATATAGCGCCAAATCACAACATCAGTCGCCTCAAGGTGCTTTACATTGTAAGGTAGACCCTACAATAATACATACAGTGAAAAACCCAACAATCATATGACCCCCTATGAGCAAGCACTTTGGCGACAGTGGGAAGGAAAAACTCCCTTTTAACAGGAAGTAACCTCCGGCAGAAACAGGCTCAGTACAGGCTCATTTATCAGTGTAGGCAAAGTGATCCAGATGTGAGCCAGAGGAAGTGGTTTCATTTCACACGTGCCGCCGCCGCCGCCGCGATCCAGGCCAGAAACAAATGTTTGCACCTTTAAATATTTGTTTGTGACTGATCGAGTCTGGTTCGAAGGCTTTCTGTGACACAATGTTTCTAAAAACATGGATAAAATAACTGAATCAAAGTTCTTTCTTACAGAGTTGGAAGCATTCGGGTGTTAGACGTTTCATCTGAAACTCCAGAGTCACAGAAGTGAGAATGGGAAACTGCACTGTTGTAAATCCAAACCACTAAAGTTGAGTACATAGTTACTTTCCAACACTTTTATGAAGACCATTTTATGGCCTCTTCATTTTTCAGTCTCAGAAGCGATCAGACAAAAAGGATATTTTGAAAGGGCCGCAGCGCGATGACGACCGGGCGCCTGTCGTGACGAAAGCTCGCCGTCGGCTGCTGCGTGGAGCTGGAGGAAACATCCTTGTTTGCCTCCAGTCTTCCCAGCGTCACCAGCACTGTGGTGGAGAAGAGAAAACGTCATCAGCAGTGTTTATTTCTGCCATCTTTGCTGTGTTCCAAACAGGAGGTAGAAAGATGTAAGGAATGAAAGTGACTGTTTTTAAAAAGGTGCTCGATGAAACGTGAGCGAAACGTGAAAAAGGAATTCATGGAAAATGGATCAAATGCACAACATGTTCAGTGGGAAACGAGCAACATCTATGACCTTTGAACTGTAAGCTCAGCACTTCTCTTTTAATTTGATCGGGACAAAAAGGAGCACGTAGGTTAGTCGTGCTGTAGGTGTGATATAGGCCAGAGCGCTCCGCGTCGCACTAACAAAAGGTTCACGTTGTTGGAAGCTACAAATCACACAGGAAGGAGGAAACGCGTCGACTTGCTGTCATATTTAAGAATGTTTCATGTTTCAGAGGTTTGGTTTTTACGTGGTGCTGACGTTTTAAAGGCCATGTTGTCCATTCTCTGCTGTGTCTGTGGTTTCTCCTGCTCTCCTAATAAAAACATCTACATGTCGTACACTTTTCATGTTTAAACTGGACTTTTTCCCTTCTTTTTGAAAGCCCAGCAGGGTGGAGTCGTGGCGTTGTTAAACCAGGAGGACGTGTTGAACTTTTAATAGTATTTTCTCTTTGCTCGGTGTAAAAAGGCTGGAGAACAGCAACAACAAATGCAATAATCCTGTGAAAGCCAATAAAAGGCTACAACTACCAACCCGGGCTTCTTACAGCCCAGTGAAACTTTGTGACAAACAAAGCCTTTTTTTTTAAATGTGTGTCTACAGCCGCTTCATGTGTAGCGTGACGTCACAGCCAAGCTGACGCTTACGTTTTCTGTCAAACATGCAGACTTTATTATGAAAAAATATTTATATCTGCACAAAAAACCTGATCATTAATGTTTGAGCAATGCTGGAATGATGTCGTCACGCAGCAGGCTGTCAGTGTTACGGCCAGACGTTCGCGTCCAGGTTTGGAGGCCAAACGCGAACTTTGAAACGCGTTTAGGATTTTAAAGCCAAATGAAACACCTGTTCACACGAGGCTCTCGCTTCCTGTGTCGACATGGAAACAGGATGTGCTGTCTGCCACTGAGAGAAGCATCATCATCATCATCCTCATCGGGAGGATGACAAATCCTCTGTGTTCGAGTCTAATCTTGTTTCAAGGAAAAACAAACGTGTGTTTAATTATGTGGTGATTTTTTTTTATAAACGCGACAAACACGCAGTGAGTGAAGAGTGTGACTGTTGTGTACATGCCGGAGCAGCAAACACTGAATACACACGATCTCGTTGTGGGATGAATGAAAAGTACAGAGGTGTGTGTGTGCACCGTGTGTGTGTGTCTCACTGATGTCTGATGATGAAACTGCGATAACGTTTTTCTGGTTACCCGGCGGCTTATGTGAAGTATTGCACACCGAGCGGAGCTTTCCGGAGCTGCAGAGGTTTTCACACGGCACCCGGGAAACGACCGCACAGAGGAAAACAGACGCGCGTCAAACCCGCAAAGTTAATGCAACTCGGTTTAGGCTGAATGGGCGAGCGCGTGAACTCACGAGTAAACAGGATGTCGCCTGAGAGCACGCCACTCGAGCCTTTTCCACGTCGCTCGGGACAAAAAACGAACTCAAACTGGGAAATTAATTTCTACGTGAAATTAGATTAAATGAGTATTGATCGCGAATCGGTATGAGAACAATCAAAACGATGAATCAGCTGACTTTGTCAAATAAACAGAGACATAATCGACTGGTTAGATCTGAGTTCATATGAAACGGGGGGGGGGCTTTGAGTTCAGTGTTTTTCATTTTAGATATAGGGTCCTCATGCGGCTCGGACCCGAGATCAAACGGCGTGTTGTCACCACTGTCGGACTTTTAAAAAAGAAAGACGGGAATTTAACGGTTTGTGTATCGGACTCACCGGCTACGACCTCGATCCGAATAATATCCGACAGGCGGCGGACAACGAGAAGACCCGGGGGCGAGAGCTCTGAGCACGCACACAACACGGAGAGGGGGTGGGGAGGGGGTCCACTCTGAAGAAGCCGCTGATTTGAAGAAACAAAAAAGCGTGACGGCTGAATGACCCCGTCCACTGAAAACGAGGCGGGATGACGTGATGAGAACAATTTCATGAACGGAAACAGGCGTTTTTATTGAGCTGTACACTCCGTGGGCTTTTGTTTGAAAAATGTTTTGTTTGTATGAAGTAGCATCAAGATTTAGAAGTCAAAAAAATGAAAGAAAAGAAAGCAGCAGGTCGTAGAAAGGCGCGAACATTAGTTTGTTTTATCTCCCACCGCCGCATTTAAATCTTGCCAAGCCTCAAATGGCAGAAGCTTGTTGTTCTGCTTGTGATTAGAGGTTGCAAAGTAAAACAGCCCACAGTAAACTTGGCTGCATGCGGCTTCTCTCCGGCCCATTACCGCCACCCAGCGGCGGACTCAGGCCGCTGCACCGTGTCGTTAGGCCTATAGAGGAAGTCGAGGCCTTCGGGAGGCCTGCCGAGACGCAACAGTCTCAACCAAGTAACGCAGAAACGTAATTATGAGCTTGAAACAAACTACTTTTTTAAAAACTTTTTTCTTCGTAAAACATATTTAAATAATAACTTTTGACGTTTTCATTTTTAAACGGCCCTTTTCGGCTGTCGTGTGTCGTCGTTATTAACCGGATTACTTATAGAAATTATTGTCTAGGTTATTATCACTCATTAAATACAATTCTTTTGTAAAAATTCGTAAATTTAATTCGTAACAACTAACTTATATTTAACGCACATTTCGGTCTTTGACTAAAGAAGGAAAGAAAAACACGTTTGTGACTCGTTAAAAGCACGCACACGGCTCACAATATTACACGCCCTCGGCCGTACATCATTGGCTGTCGGGGTCAGGTGTAGCACAGGTCTGTAGGTGAGGCAGCGAAAAGGGGGCAATTTGGAGCCGTTTGTACACGCGAGTCGGATCCACCGAGGCCCACACACGCTGAAAAATCCGAGCCTGGCCATCGAAACGGCAAACGATTTTTCACGAGTGACCAGCGTCCACATGGAGCAAACGCTGCATCCACTGACGAGTGGAAATTAATTCACTGCCATCCGCGCCGGAGTGTCGCGCGGCGGGAAAGTTCACAGGCTACAGGAGGTCCAACAAGGACGCGCGACCGGCTCATTCACTTGGAATACAACGCGCGTCCCCGACACGTGCACGCAGTTTTACACACTATATGGACAGATGAGACTTAAAGTGACGACACGTGCAGACCTCAGACCGACACAATGAACCAAATCATTTCATATCTCATCTCTCACCGTTAAGGCTTCCCAGCCCTCCGACTGATGACGTCTATGATCGGTTATATTCGATTAAAAGATGCCGCTGTAAACGCTCACGCCCCTGGTGTCCAACTTCAGCCTATAACTACAGGTCTGTGGCATTTCTCACTTACATTAGAAAGTAATTACATGGCATGGGGTGTGCTTTAATTACTCTCCATTTAAGTGACCCCCCCCCCTTTAGAATTCAGTATATTAAAAAAAAAAAAATTACAAATTCCTCCAAGTAATGTAACGCGTACTTCTATCCCAGTACCGCGGTCTCTTATCACGTGGGTTCAGTCCTGACTCACTGGATACTAATTTTAGAGGGACAGCTTTTGCCCATTAAAAGCTAAATCCTAAAGTGTCTATTACGTCACACGAGGCAAAGAGTGCAGGAAACACTCCTGAAGAGTTTAAGTGTGAAGCATCTTTTTCCTTCTTAATCAGACAGCATTTCAAGCTGCACTGTTCCGTTTGTTTTCACTTGGGTCTGGGAAGAAAGGCTGAACACCGGGACGCACCTGCAGGTATCTGACGTCATTCACATTTAGCATAAGGACTTTCTGACAAAGTCAAATTCGTGCCTTTGTGAGAAAACCACACGCGGTATTTAGGAGTCAGCAGTTCACTGCATCCCTCACATGGAAAGTGTTCACCAGTAACACTACAATACTCCTCGCGCAGTATTACTTTTCACAGAAAACGTGGCTTAACTGCTAAACTACAGACACTTACCTGAAGACCACTTGTCACGTGATCATGTCCACGCAGAAGACCAGGCATCTTCGTGCATTTGAGCCAGTGGTTAGTGAAATCCCCCACTGTGACGTGACGCGCAAACACGTGAGAAAGAGCTGCACATTTCGCACTGTTTGCTCCTTTTCTCCCCCACAAGTCACACGTTTTAACACTAACGACTGAACCCGTCATTGAAAGTTTACGGCGGTCACAGAACAAGGGAGACGAGGTGCCGTTTGTCCACGGAGGTCTTTAGAGTGAGTCAGAATCACAGCCCCCTGCTGGGCATTACAGAGCGTACAGGTTTAACCTTTCAACATTTCAAAGATGAAACTCCGCCTAAATGCTACACCATCATCTAAATTACCCCACGTCCTGCTGCATAGCCTGGACTGATGCTAAACAGCAGCGCAGTCACTCTGGTGTGTCTTAGCATACTACTACTACCTCATTTACATCCTCGGGTCCCATTTAGCTCATGTGTGGACTTTGATGATGATTAAAAAAATGCGTTTGACCCACAGGGTCAACATTCGTATTCTGCAGATGAAGCTGCAGCAGCGTCTTCAGCAGGGCGCTGTTATTTCTGTGACACAGACTCCGCCACGGCGAGCTGAACGCTGAGCGTGGCCGGTGTGAGGGTGGTCCCTCGACACCCGCTGCCGAGCAAAACAGATACATCGACGTCCTCTCTGTGAGAAGAGCGGCACTGATGGTGATAATAATAAAACATTTTATTTGTATAGCACTTTTCTAAATACTCAAAGACACTTTACAAGGATAGAGAAAGCAACAATGAAACATATGAATAAAAATAGAAACAACTTTAAAAAGAGAAAATACAATGTCAGTAGAACTGTGGGCATTTCGATGAACACCATGTTAGCGAGAGAGAATCTAACAGAACTACATACTGGAGCCATTATTTCACTGTCAGATTTGACTCAATTCTTATTAACTTGGCCAGAAGTGATTGGCTGCTTACTGAAATCTAGGTTTTAACTAAACCCTGGGAGTAGTGAGAGTCAGGCTGCATCTGCGGTGTGTGTGTGTGTGTGTGTTTTCTCCTACAGGAGCTGGAGGTGTGAGGGTGGATGGGTGTGTTCCATTTGGCCACTGTAGCTTTGTGGGCTTGAACCAGGCCCGGTGCGACTGCTAAGTCACTGGTGATGGCGTGAGTGAGTGGTGGTGGTGCTGGGAGGGGGTGTGATGTAAGGCAATGTTACATCTTTACAGCAGACACAGCTCTTGGTAGAGGGCTGGAAGTGAGACAGTGATAATTATACAGCACTTCTTCGAATGCTTCAAAGTGAAAGGAACAAACCTGGTAACAGTCAGTTTGGAACAAAAGGGGTGGACACTCGCTCTGTTATGGTCTAGATTGGATTCCCAGCCAACAGATTATTAAAACTACAATAACCACAAACCACCAGTCGGATGCAGGTTTAGAAAAAGTGTGAGCTTTCGGTTGTGTGTTAAAAGAACAGCGCCCCCGACTGTTCTCGTGTGGCGGCTTCAGTCTCCACGGCACACCTGAGCCGCCGCCCGGGCAGGAGCAGGGGGATGTGGGCTTTTTTTGCAGAAATGTTTCTTTTGTGGTCCTTGCTGAGAGAACGGAATTCATTACACCTCCTAACGCACAATATACACAATGTTCGTTCTGGAGCATGTCCGAGGGATGGGTGGAAAAAAACATAAAAATACAAAGAAACTGTTCATGTTTGCCCCGCCCTTTCTTTTTCCAGAAACCTCATTGGACGAGAGAGAGAGAGAGAGAGAGAGAGAGAGAGAAAAAAAGGGTGTTATGTTCAAAACCTTTAACGATTATTTTTACAACTTGGCGCCAGGAATCCATGTCATTCATGGGTTTGGGACACACTGTTAATAAAAATAGGCTTCATTTAACATACGGAAAAGGTGGTGGGGAGACACTACTCATAATGGGAAGGATAAATATTTCATAACTAGGGTGGCAGAGGAGGATGTGGGAGATAAACTTTTAGTGAGGACAGATTAGGAGACAGACAGTTTAACTTATATCCAGTACATGGCATAGATCATACATGAGGGTCAAGGCAACACATCGTTTTAAACCTAACTACTCAGTAATCAATCTCAACTAGTTCTCAACGGTGCCCTCCCCCAATCCCAAACAACGTTCCAGAGGAGGACCGAAGGAAAAGGCAGGCATCCGGCAGTCGTCCGTCCTCGATGCTGGGTCTGAGAGGGTCGGGGTGGAGGAGGAGGGTGTGTGGTCATCGATGTGACGTGAACAGGGAGGTGTTGGGTCCCGGGCGTCTCATTGGTTGTAGAGGGAGCGCTGTTCCCAGGGCATGGCCTGGATGGTGCGTGGCACGGGGGAGGGCTTGAGTGTGGGCGCTCCGTTCGGATGAAGGGAGTGGCCGATGGGGTTGATGGTGGTGAGGGGTCGCTGGGGGGGCAGAGAGAAAGTGTCCTGGTGCTTCGGCTGGAGAGGGAGGTGGAGAGCCAGAAAGACAAAGAACCGTGTCACCAGTGCAGATAAAGAGTCGGCGGATATAAGAAAACAACATCATGGATAATGCAGTGGAGAAGCCGAGATGGACGAGGAAAAGTCGCACGGATGCACGAACAGTGGAAAGTGCTGCTGCGAGCGCACTAAATTAAGAACACAACACAAAAAGCAATGACGGTGCAAAGCTGCAACACAACACCTGACTGCTGTCACATACATAGTCCCGTCTTACTCAAGTGGGGTGAAACCATCAGGGCTCAGTAGCTCATCCTGAGAGGTGGGCTCCATGTCTGACATGCTGTGGGGATGTGCACGAGTGTGCACGCTACAGAAAAGTGCACGGGCACCGTTTGTGCACTGATTTAAGGACTAGACTTTAGCTTTTGGTCTCAAGTGTTTCTAGTTTGGTTAGTTTCCACACTAACTGTGTTTGTGTTAGTTTACCACAGATCTTTGGTTTCAGCTGCGTTAGTATCGTTTCACGCTTAGCTTTACTTCACCAACACTCACACAGGTGCTAACAGGAGCAGCTTAGAGCCAGTATTGCTGATCTTATGGCTTTCATGAACAGCCTGGTGAAACACTTGAGCACACTAAACCTAGACAATTTGTCCAGATTAGGTTTTGTCTATAATGTATATTATTGTTTTAATAAAATGGTTAGAAGGCGGCCCTGGGTTCCAATCATAAAGGACTCCATGGATGGACTTTTTACTGCAACGTTAACTGCACCATTATTAGTTCTGATACTTGTGTTTAGCACAAACAACGTGACATAAAGGTTTTCATTTAGCCTTATCATTAATAGGACAACTGGTTCTTCATCATCAGCTAAGAAACACTGGCTTTCTCTGGAACAAGGGTGAACACCAGGGGTCACCAACATGGGGCCCGCGGGCACCAGGTAGCCCGCAAGGACCACATGAGTAGCCCGCGGGCCTGTTCTAAAAATAGCTCACTATAACAACTTACCAGTAAGCTGCATCTATTTTTTTAAAATCACAATTGCATTGGTGTCAATTTGTTAGAAATAATATATAAAAAAATGTTTATTATTAAATATTAGCTCAGCGCTAGCTGGTCTCCACGGAAACAGTTGCCATAATCAGTGTCTTTACATAGATGAATATCATTAATTATTAATAATAACATATACTTAAAGTTAAATTGAGGAAATGTGTTATTTCAGAAGTGTGTGTCAAACTGGGAGCCCTTCACATTAATCAGTACCCAAGAAGCAGCTCTGACTGTCACACAGGTTGGTGAGCCCTGGTGCACACGCTCTCTAGTTTAAGGTTAATCGTGCACTGTTTAGGTTACATTTAACACAGGCCAGGTTTTGCTGGCGCTGAGCAAATGTAGCACTGCACTGCTCCTAAAAGCTTTTCGACACGATGACTTTCACACTACGACTAAATGCCAGAGAGATGTTCATAAATATGTTTCAGTATGTGATGGTGTAAAGCCTTAAATACAACATGGAAAAGTGCAACACAAGCTCACGGGGTGACTGGTGTGAAAGAGCAAAAGGCACAGCCCCAGGTTACTAAAGTTCGAGAGCCTCATACCGCCAGTGAAGGTCCACAGGTCACAGCCCACGACACAGGGCCACCTTATCAGCCACATGTTAGCCTGTGTTCTTTGCTGGCTGACCAGTTCATTTCATTCCTACCATAACTGCAGGCCATTAGTAATAAACATCCAATTCAAAGCAATCATAAAGGTTTAAATTAAGCCACTAGAGCCAGGACTGCTGCTCACATGGGCCTGTTAGTAGACTACCAACGGCCAGTTGACCACTAAGGATATGGACGAAGAGCCACTACGCAGCTCGGGTACGCAGCTGACACTGGGTGTATTGTGTACAACTGAGCAGTCACTGAAGCCCTTTACTGTTGTACTGTTAGACACACTGACATGATCGAAGTGAGCGTTCCTGTAAAGGCCAACATGATCACACTGACATGCCTGACATGCCTGTGTCCATCAGGTGTTAGGCTGGAGCTACCTGGATTCTTTTACTCTTCTTTAAATTTGAAAGCCTAAAATTTCACCTGCCAAGCTATCATTTTTGTACCGTGTTGTCATCTGAGCCCATTCATTTCTTCCCGCTCATCCTCAAACAGGCGGGAGATTTTCAGGCACATTCCCTACTCGCCAGATTCGACTTCCTGGAACTTCTCCCTGTTACCCAGTCATAAACTCTAAAAGCCTCACAGGGTTTAAGATCAGCGTCACAGATTCGCCACTGCACATCTTCCACAGTGTGATTTACTGAAAGCAGGAGGCTCACAGCACGCCACAGAGAGTGGACTGAAGGGGACGGCATGTCGTCGTCTGGCTCAGTGGTAGCACTGTGGGCAGTGCTGCTTTTAAGCTACAACCACCAGAGCTGAAAATGACACAGCTAACTGACACTAATTTGGCGTTGTGCAGACAGACTCGCCACTCTGCTGCACCGCGTCACGCTGCAAAGAGGAAGCAACGAACTTCTCAGTGTCCTGACACTGTAAAGCATCTTCGAGATGACCCTGTTCTCAATAGCATCAGAAAACTGTTTCTTTGTGACTTTGTCAAGAGTGAGGAAGACCTGTGAGGAAAGCTCCTAGTAGAGAGAGCATTGTAGCATTAGTCTCTCTCTCTCTCCTGGTGTTATTAGGCAAGATAGAGGAAAGGCAGCTAGCCAGCAGAAAGCAAACAGCGAGTGTGTGGCGGCGCTCTCTCATACCATGGGGTTGGCGCTCAGCCTAGTGTATCCCGAGCTCATCTCCTTTACCTCAGGCACCAGGGGCTGAAGAAGGGAGTAGGAAGAGGACGGGGTAGCGCTGGACGAGGAGACGTGTTTATTGGAGGACGAGCTCCTCATGCTCTGCTGGCTGCCCTGAGAGGACACCGAGCTGGGGCGGCCCTGCTGACACACAAAGACAGCTAGACATAAACTCCAATAACAACAGAGCTACGACGAGACAATCGCACCCCAGAGCTCCTCCTGACAATACCTGGTGGGGGTCAGGCACCGGCTGACTAGCCACGCCCCCACCCTGCCCTCCTTGGGACATTGGTGAGACGCAGTGAGAGGGGAGAGGTTCCTGCTGGCCATGTCCGCCGTGCGGTTGCATCATGGAGTTAGCATTATTCTGCTGCTGCTGCTGTTGTTGCTGCTGGCGACGAGGAGTAGCTGAGAAGTTGCGACGACCACCGGACTGGATGGAAGTCAGGGTAGGAGAGAAAGACAGGAGACAGGTGATGTTATGTGTGGTTAGACGTTAAACAGAAGAGGTGACAGATGAACGTGAAGTTACTGTTTAGGTTCTTCTCAAAGCTCTCGTGCTGTTCACAGCTAATTCTCCCACATCTACCTCGCACCTTTCACTGCCCTGTCTAAACCTATCAATATGATGAAGATGAAGTGGTAAAGTTACACACACACACACACCCCCACTCACGAACATATACACGTGCGCGCACACACACACACACACACTCAAACAGAAAACCAGTACTTCTATTAATGTTGCCGCTCCTAAAACGGGACAGTCAACTTCAATGTGGTCTCATTTAATGATGGAGGACGCCGTCCTCTCACCGCGCCGTCCTCCATCCCCGACAGCGTTGGGATTTTTGCTGACATTACTTTAGACCTAACATGCTGTCTGCCGTTTTCCCTCTTACCCCTCTCTTTGCCTCGTCACACCGCTAACAATACGAGCTATTTTATGGTCGTCTTTTTGTCCGCTTTACAACTTCCTCATCTTTGTGCACATCTCTCATGTTTACTGTTGCCCGCCAACGATCACGAGATCGGACGCTAATGAAAATCAGTCCACTGCTGTTATACAGAGCACTGACATGGACGTGAATGCAAATGTGAATGTATGCGACTCGGGCAGTATCAAAGTATCAAAGAGCTTGAAATATTCAAAATATGGCCTTCCACAGCAGGAAAACCACACGTGTAATCGACACCATTAAGAGCTGCGAAGCACTAGAGATGCACAAACTCTCTAAATTGGGTCACCTCCTCACCGGAAGGTCGGTGGTTCGATCCCTGGCTCCTCCAGCCTACATGCCAAGTATCCTTGGGCAAGATACTAACCCCATGTTTGCCTACTGGTGATGGTCAGAGGGCCCGGTGGCGCCTGTGTCCGGCAGCCTCGCCTCTGTCAGTGCAGCTGTGGCTACAATGTAGCTTGCCATCACCAGTGTGTGAATGTGTGTGCGAATGACTGAATGTAGTGTAAAGCGCTTTGGGTCCTTAATGACTATGAAAAGCGCTATACAAATGCAGTTGTTTGTTTGTTTTTGTTTAAAGTCTGGACTGTTTCCAGGTGTGGACCAAAACAACCGCAGCGCCAGCCTGGGTGGTCTCAGCCCCGTTCAAACAAACAGTGACGTTGCCTTGATGGTGAAAACGTGATCTGACCTCAACCCAACCCAACTACTAGTTATGCTAGTTGGGTGCAGCAGATGTCCAGTACGCTTTTGCCTTAAATAATGCCCAGTAAGTAAATCAGGAGCTATGCACAAGTCCAGAATTCAACACCTACTTCCTGCATTTCCTTTTTTCCGCACACACCTCAGACACGTGTGGCAGACTGAACATCCTCACGTAAGTTTGTGGTGACACGTTTTGGTTCACCTGCTGTTCTCTGTGTGTGAAAAGAAACCCAACCGTGGGAAAACGCTACAAGTGCACAAACATATCAAATGAGCCACAGGTCGAAAAACAGCTAAATTCAGAGCTGATCCCAGCGTTGAAAATCAAAATGTAGCTCATGGCCTTTTTTTGGTATCAATATTTTGTTTTGATCCCTTTTCTGCAGTTTCCAGAACTGATACTGGCTGACGCATCACTGCATCCCTACAAGCGATACACACATTTCAAGCAGAGGTACTGTTCAGCATTCATCAGTGTCTCAAACGGCCGTGCAAAGCTGGGGTAGGCTGGTGGATGTGTTAGCTCTACCTGCCACAGTTTGCACTGGATCGCAGCAGATGACTGCAGTAGTCTTTACTGGTCCATGCTTCTGCTGTTTGTGCAGCTACCTCTGACCTCACTGGCACAACACATGTTACATTTCTGCACAGCTCCACAAGAAGGTTTGCTAAGGAAATCGACTCGACTTAGATATGTTCAGAGAAGTATTGTTACAAACTGCACGCCTTTCCAAAATGATCAATTCTGGCAAAGTGGAACCACAAGGCTGTGCCTGCTGGTCACCGTCTCTGTTTTTGATTGACGTTTGATTGAGATGCGTCCCAAAGTCGAAGGTTTAGTTTGAGTGAGAACACTGATGCTACTGCTAGTTCCTGAAGCCATAGGAGAAGTTACCCGCTTTGCCCAACTAGCACTCCATCGCCAATATCAGCAGCCAAATGTTAGGAGCAAAGACGTTATGTTAATGTCAACAGCAAGATCCAAAGATGGAAAAAGGTGCGATCCTAAAGCGACCGTGGTGACGGGTTTTTGAAGTTAGGAAGCCGTGCGTGCATCAGAGGCAGCAGGCCGCATCAGGACGTTGATCCCGGGCACCACGTCTGAAACGCCCGTGCGAGCTGGTTCTCCCTGAAACTGCCGATTGTGCCTCACACGCAGCATTCACACACATGCTCACTCACGCTCACACCAACCTGGTTTTTGGCCGCGGCGCTGCAGCGGTGCTGGGCCAGGTCCAGCATGGTTCGGTAGCTCTTAAAGCAGGATGGACAGTTGAATCGGTTCTTATGAACCAACCCCATGCACACACAGACACACACAGACACACACATATAAGTTTGGATTACTGTACTTGTTAGGAAAATCAGCTGAAATGTATTCATTCTCTGTCATCTGAGCCCTGAGCCTTTCCCTAATCTTAGCCTAACCCTGGTCTAACCCTCGTGCCGCGGCACACGTTCACTACAGGGTGGCTGGATAAACATTCTCCCAAGCAGGTCACTGCAGAGAGGAAGGACGACACAGTACAAACTACACTGTATTACATGCACACACACACACTTCAGTGTAGAAAGATTCCTGGCCATACACATCAACATCCACACATGCCAGTGTTTCCACTAAAATAAATACACACACACACACACACACACACACACACACACACACACACACACACACACACACACACACACACACACACACACACACACACACACACACATTTATTTCTACTCCTGTTTTTTGTTATCCTTGATTCCCACCTCTGTTCCAGTAAAATCAAGGAGACTTCTTTACAAATAAATAACACATTTCCTGAAATATTAAAGTCTTCATTACGCCTCACTTCAAATATTCACCCAGTGCACAGCTGGTGTGACAACACATAAAGTGTCACGCACTGACACTGGCTCATTTCACAGTATCAGTCAGCAGCTTTATATCAGTGATGTTATTTTTTACCCAATAACGTGAGATTTTAACTCGCTGTGTGAAGCACACTGATTAGACATCACGTGTGTCTTTGTCCGGCTGAGAGCATCTCTACGTGAACATGAGTCAGGGCTAATGCCAGATAAAGGAACAAAAAAAAAAAAGAAAACAAAGACACACATTATTTTTAATATTCTTCTGTATGTTTTATAAAAAAAGATGCTAGCTTTGTTAGCAAAGTGTAAGCTGCAGGCATACGGTCAGGATCTCCCTGCCACTGCTTCATCATTTGAGTCCCCTAACATGAAGCACAATACCACAAGGACACCTGTTCACATGGTAGTTAACGAGTGTGATGTTAGTCCATAAACTAGTTACTGTGAACGGTGCTCCTGGTTCACTAATGTGTATTTTATGCACATGGTAAAGCTGGGCGTTTGTAACAGAGGAGCCAGCAGATACAATCATGGAGCTCACGTTACATCAGCGCACTGAGCGAGCAGCTTTTTACAGGTAAGCTGTAATAACGGTTTCTTTTCTTACTGATAAAGGTGATCACACAGAACAGCTTTGTATTGATTTGCAGCGCCCCTTATCGTTAAGAGGACAAATGGACACCGACGGGTCAAGGGTTAATTAGTACCAGTCTGTGTATTCATTAATTCATGACAGGACAAAAGAGAAAGCAGACTTCCCTCTAATGATATTCTATATTGCTCTAATTGTGTAATTACTATAGCACTGAAAACACACCCTAACACACTGCATTTCCTCCTGTGAGTAACGTTTAACAGCTTCGATACCCACTGATCCTTTCTCTTGTAGCTGTAGAACAGACACACTCCTCATCAGCGGGATGGATTTTTGTAGCAAAACAAGACACATTTAAACGCAGCTGCATTTTACATTTCTTTCAAACACAGCACATGCATGCACACGTATGCTGTGCTGCAAACAGCTTTGAGACAACTATAGTGTTAGTCGTATCAGTGAAGCCCACACCATCACCAGAAGCAGCAACCGTCTCGTCACAGACATACCTGGTTGGACGCGGCAGCGGTGCAGCGATGCTGAGCCAGCTCCAACATGGTTCTGTAGCTCTTGCAGCAGGAGGGACAGTCAAAGCGGTTGGGCCCGTCATCGTGGATCCTCTGATGGTTACGGAGGTACCGGGCCAGGCGAAAGGCCTTCCCGCACAGGTCGCACATGTAGCGCTTCTGACCGTGGATTCGCATGTGGTTGCGCAAGGACATGTAGTTGGTGTAGGGCTTACTGCAGAAGTCGCACCTGAGTTTTGGAGGTGAAAATGGCGCGAACGTTAGACACAAGGAAAGGACTAGAATGTTTCAGGCATTTACGCAAACAAGCCTCGCGTCCCAACCTGAAGTCTCCGGTCTTGTGCGTGAGTTTGTGGTTCAGCAGGGAGCTGGCGTGTTTGTAGGCGCAGCTGCACAGGTCGCAGACGTACGGCCTCTCGTCTGACTCCATGTCATCTGACACCGTTGTTGCTGGTGGCGGCGGCGGCGCCGGTGCTGGTGCTTGGGACTCCATAGAGAGCCTGGAGCTGGAGAGCGACGCTGAGGAAAGGCTGGAACTGGAGAGCGACGCTGAGGAGAGGCTGGAGGTGGAGAGGGCTGCTGAGGATGAAGGAAGCTGATCACACCAGCTGATCGTCGAACTTGGCTGTGACAGAAACGTTAAAGGAAACGTTAACACTAACTACATTCATACATTAACAGGTCACGGACAAGTTTAAACGTGCAGCGATTATTTGATTACAAGTGGTGTGACATTTATGATGTGAGTGTGCAGCTAACACCTGACAAACCTGCACATGCAGGTGAGGTATGTGGCTATCAGGGGTGACAGACAGACCTGAGACCAAGCATTAGAAAGAAAACAGCTAGGAACACAATTCCAGCCTATCAGAGCCCAGCTCTGACAAAGCCTCGGTACCTAGTCGGAACATCTAGACACATTTATATTAAAAAAAAGGTATAGTGCTTTATTTAATATTTATTACTATGTATTAAACTTAAAACACATCTAATTAAATTTGCTCTTATTATGTATTTAATACATATAATTTTACCCTTTCACATGTACACAGAAGTTCAATCAGTACGTTGGTCATCATGTTCAGCCTAAGCCCTACGAAATGCAAACGGACACCAAAAGACAGAGAACGCATGTCCAGGACTTTTGAGAGTAAATCCTGATAAACTACTGCAGTACTACATGTAGAACTACACTGTAAATCCAGAAACATCAGAACCAAACAGGCACACAGCTTCTGTGGACACACGAACAACTCAAAATCCTCAGGTCATTCATCAGACTGACACCAAGCACGGACTGGGTAAGGACATAAATCAACAATTGTGATGCTTTAACAGTCCAAACACGGGGCCAATACCAGCTCATAACGTGCATCCCTAAATAAGACGTCATCTATCAATGGGAGTCTCTGTTTATCTGTTGTGCCACATCAAGTTGTACCACAAAGGGGGTCATTAAAGAAAAAACACACACATTACAGCAGCAGAATGGGGATTTTAATGCTCAGTAATTCACTATGTTAGTTGTAAGAGTCTGAGATGAACACCAGAGCTGTCTGCTGGTGTGACAACTTATTGTCTCACTTCCACAGTGACGCAGACATCAGGACAAACACAGTAAACATTAAACCTCCATGTCTGGCACTACATGCTTGACATGCTACGTGACAACACACCAGCAAGTGCTTTATTCTTTTTACATATCGGCTCGTCGGAGCTTCTGTGGAAGAGCGACAACACGCTGCGAGACAAATATCACGCTGGTGTGTCCACTTTCCACTGTTGGGACACTAAGCGAGAGGGAGGGAAGGGATACAGGGTGACACACTTCCACAAGTCACAACAGACGCCTTGGACCTAAAGGCTAAGGACAGCTATGGGAACTACAGTAAACGGGTCATATTCCCGCAGGCCGTCCCACACACTGTCATGTTTTGACTCTATACATTATGGTGTGGTTGCGGTCGCTGATAGTCTGTCCGAGACTGAATGAAGTGCAGTCCTCCGCGGGGCGTCTTCCGCTCCCGTTTCCTGCGAGGTAGCCAGCCGTGTTTACTTTGCGCTGCTCGCTAACAATATTGTAGGCCGCATACATGTAAAACTGGTTCCACTGCCCCAAAAGGCACGCCCGCGTTTGGTATTACACCAAAGGCGGGTTAACGTGTGGACGTTTAGATATTTGAACTGTTTTTCTAGTCTTGTCATAATTCGGAAAGACTGCTGCTGGCTAAGCGCACTCGGCTTTGACTGAGACAGTGTTGTGAGAAGTTAGCTTAACCGCGGCGCTTAGCGGCTCCATCATTATTTTTCCTAGCAGGTAGTCACTTGGTGTTTCTCATTCCAAGACAGCAACGCCAGCATGCGTGGACATAAACGTCCAATTCCGCCAAACCGCTCGTGGAGTTGTAAGAGGGACGAAATTCAACAGGAACGAGTTATTAGCCACTTAGCTCCGCAGCTATGAGTCAAACTAGGCCAGAAACCGCTCAGCATGACGTTAGCCGAATGCTAAAGAAGCTGCTCTGTGACACAGCCTGCAGCTTCGGCTCATCCACAGACACCCAACCAACAACCACGTGTAACAGAGATGCTGCGCTAAATGCTTAGCTGTAAATTGCCGTTCCACTGGTTATTTGGTGCAGCTATTTCTACCCATGGTCGCTAGCTAACAGTGATGGCAGCTGCTGGCTTTCTTACTCCGGAGTCGTTGGGGTCCTTTTTCCAGAACAATTGAGAGCAGTGGCCGAAAGACTCTGTCGATGTGACATAGTTCACCCCGTTTCTATCTTGGAAGTCTCCATGTGTGCTGCTGGTATTTGTCCGAGCGTACATCGTCGGTTTTCAGATTCTCGACTGTGTTTTATTTTTTTTAAGCTGAAAAGAAACAGGGCCGCTTTGTCGGGATCTTCTTCCGAAAAGAAAAATATTGTTTCTGTGAAATGAGCGTTTTGGCGGCGGATACATCGACGCGTATGGAGCATTACCGCCGCCTGCTGGACCGGAGTGTGACAGCGAAATGAATGCATAGACGCTGCATTTCACACGAAAGCTTCATATTTCCTTTGCAATTATTTTAAGACTAAGCGAGCAGTTTATTTACACATCGGATGCTGACGAAAATCTTTAGCACAAAATGACCCAACGCTGCCAAAACAACATCATCGACTCTTTGAGGGCTGGTTTCACAATTACATGAGAAATCGTTTTTAAGTGTTCCCTTGATTTCTTCTTTTTAGTAATAAACATGCCAGTATTTCATTTAACGGAATCATCTTATTTAGAGTAACTAACTAACAAAGACACTCTAAATTTTGCCTTCATACGCAAACGGTCCAAGTTTGCGTATGAAAAACACTGTTAAAATTTGCTGTATTCTTTTTCCGCTAATTTTGATCCCTCATAGTTTCGATAGGAAAACAGCACCCATTTAATATGTACAGACTTTTTTTTTAAGGGGCTTTGCTATTGATATACCTAATAATATTAAAGCCCAAACTTGTTCTGAATAAATCATGTGAAGTTCTCTAGATATTGTGATGTAACAATGACTTAATTGCATCTTTCACAGAGCTTAAATGTGTTTTTCACGTGACTATCTCCTGGATGCAAAAATGAGGGCTAAAAAGAAAAAGAACACATAAAAGGAATCACATTTCAACGATGTAACGTGGGGACAAACACCCAGTTAATATTTCATACGACTTCATTAAATATACTAAAGTGAAAGTATGTCTGTCCCAACTGGGGCTGGACAGGATTGCTATCATTCTGAGTACAACATGACATCACACCTGCATTAACATGTTTGTTAAACTTCCCACTCAGTAACAAGAAGACTACGAATAAGCAACCAGGACCAACTTTGTGGTGCTAAGCGAATGGATTTTATTTACACATCTAAATCACCCATTGCTCCACGTGTGGTACAAAAATAAAAGAAATCAATGTGAACATGTGAATCGTGACAGAATAAGATTGTTTACACCCTATTTTAAAGTCATTGTTCCAGGTATATGAAACAAGTGTGTTACTATATCACATGCTATGTGATTTCATACTTGGTCTACAGTGCAGAACGACCCGCCCTTAAAGGTGCCCCGTGGGCTTTTCCTGTCATCTATATTCAATCTAAAGAATGTCATTAGTTCGCACTGTTAAAATCCTTGAGCTTCGCCACGTGTGTCACATGTATTTACTTCCTTAAAGCTAAATATATTTTCTCAACCTCAATATTTTCATATTTTGTGAGAACATTAGGAATAACCTCAGCTCAGAACAGCGCGGAGCTAGACTGTTTAATCTAGACTTGCAGTTTTTATGGTGTGCGCACATTTCTACACATTTATTAATAGATCCGTGTTGCGGGTCTTTCACTGGATTCATAGATACACATGCTTATTTGACTGATATACAAGTACATGGAAGCCATCCAGCTCTGTAGTGTGACGTTCTTCATCTACTAGATTGTGCAAAACACAAATGATTTGGCACATAATTCTGTCCATTGGCACCTTTAAAGATCTCTATTGTGAATAGCCTTCATGTAGTTACTGATACTAACATTTGGAACTACTACTGAAAACTGATAGAAAAGCAGACCGTTAAATGTAAACGTCCGGCCGTGTTCAAAGAGCTAAATTAAAGGGTTGGAAACGCAATCAAATGATCACAAGAAGTGAAAAGGTGTGACCAGAAAGGCTGACACCAGTGCTCATGTACAACCGCTACACAACAACTAGTTTCTGATTTTACTCCCCATTATATTTGCTGCACTTCTTAAGTCTTAAAGCACAGTCAAAGGCAGTCGTCCAAATCAGCAGTTTTACAGGCAGCCACATAAAAGAGTGGGAAGATGCTTTTTATGCACTTTCAAACATACAGTGGTAAACATTGGTGGAGGGGATTAAACACGACAGTGAGTCCTTATAAAGATGCATTTACTTAAGGTGGATGTGGAGACCAGCTGCTGTGGTAATGTACACGTGTGTGTGTGTGTGCAAGTGTCGAACGTTCAGAATGTTAGCTGCAATGTAAAGTTGTAATCCGTAAGATTTTTGGGACATCAGACTCTACTTTAGTTCTCATTTATTGCATTAGCAGTAATTTGTGGTAAGGTCCAGATATTATGTACCAGATTAAAGGCGGTCACACATTAAAGGGATTCAGCTGATGAAATATTAAATATGCAGGGTTAGTGTCGCCCAGTGACACCCAAAGAGCTGATGCTGAAATGCAGGAAAGCTTTAATGGGAACCGTGTGCTGTACTGCAGTTAACCAGGAAATAAATGTATGTACACCAATCAAACATGTTCTGCTATTTTTTATTTTTACATCTCACAGGGGGGGAAACTTGCAGAATATCTGTGAAAAAAAACCCCATCACTGAGTCAACAATGTGTGTGTAGTGTCAACGGCTCCATCAGCTTCAGCGGTCTTTCTTACATCAGCCAGGACAGGAATCTTATGGATTACAACTTTACGGACTAAAGATAAAGGTAGATTAGCACAACTTCACTAATACAAATGTGTATTTGTGTTTAATTCTTGATCTCCAGGATGGACGGATTGTGGTCGAGAATGGCCAAAATGATTTTGTCCATGTACTGCCGCAGGCGCAGGTTGATCTCCTCCTGCTCCTTCAAAGCATCCACGAGCTGCGAGAGAAGAGGAATGCATTACGAGCACAGTTATATCGAGGACGACTCGTCCATCCAACCAACAGTGACGGACCAACCTCGTCTCTGGAAGCATTGTCGATCTCAGCTGCCAGGCACTGGGCCTTGGTGTGACAGGAGAACAGGTTCTTGGCCTCGTACAAGCTCAGACTGAGAATCTGAGCGTTCAGGTCGTCGTTTTGATCACGCAGCTTATGGTTCTCCTGCGGACACGAAGAGACCCAGTAAGACCCAGTACTGAATCGATGTGAGAACGCAGTGAGCACAAATATAAGTGAACCACATCCATTACAGGGCAGCCGGCCTTTTGACTGTGGGTGCATGTCTCAGTCTCCCTCCAAACATCACACTTCACTTTCTCTCAGCTTAAAGCAGGGGTCTCCAACTCCAGGCCTCGAGGGCCGGTGTCCTGCAGGTTTTTGATAACACCCTGGGTCACCACACCTGAATCAAATGATGAGTTCATTAGCAGGCCTCTGGAGAACTTCAAAACATGTTGAGGAGGTCGTTTAACCATTTAAATCAGCTGTGGTGGATCAAGGACACATCTAAAATCTGCAGGACACCGGCCCTCGAGGCCTGGAGTTGGAGACCCCTGGCTTAAAGGAATATTTTTACTTTATGAAAATATTGTTTTAAATATTTAATAAAGTATGACACTGCGGCTGACCAATGCCGGCAAACTTGGCCGTTCCTACCCTGTGACTGTTGGAGAGAAACTCGGACGAGGATACAGAGAGCATTTGGCCTTGTGGTGGCTGTGGACACGACAACTAAAAAGGAGCGTTTGGCCTCTGCAGCTCAACGTAAACATTAAAGTTGCGTCAGTTTGAAACGGAAACAGTGAGAGAGTTATGGAGTGCACGTTACATGTGGTCACAATGGGTCACAATGGGTCCATCAGTATCAGTACAAGAGATGGATTTGACTGGGAGATGAGAGCAGTTTAAAGTAAGCATGCACCCCAGCCTTTTATAGACAGAGGCACTGACCCTTTTACATCTCTGTGTAGCACATTGTACAACATAAACAAATGCAATGCTCACAAAAACAGATTTCTCTACCTCACAATGCTACTTGCCAGTATACATTAATGTTTCAAGAATGTTTTTTTAAATGTAAATAAAATGAACGGAGACACATGTGCCCGCTGTGGATGAGTGTGATCTGTGCGGACCTGTTTCAGCCTCTTCACCTCGTGCTCCATCTCCATCTCCCTGGTTTTGGCGTTAAACTCCGACAGCCCCTTGCCTTTCCCAGGATGCTCCATCTCCAGTTTAAACAACTGCAGATACTCGAGCTCCCGACGGAGATCATCAATCAACTGCAGACCACACAGTCGGTTAAACACAACTCTAGCATGCTCCACGTTAACCCACTCTTATCTTGCTTGGTGACTACAGTGGGAAATGATGGTATTTTCGTAGAAATGATGTCCTGGGGGGAGTGCCTCACCTCCTGCATGGACTCTTTTTCCTTCTGAAACTCGTGGCGGTTTTGCCAGAGCTTGTCCATTATCGTCCTGTACAGGTCCATCTCATCCTTCAGCCTCAAACTAGTGTCCTCCAGTTTGTCCGTCACCCTCTGCTTCTCCTGCAACAGAAACACGTCAGGAAACAGTGGCTGAGGACAAACATAAGCACTCACACTTTTATGATTCATGTGAGGAAGACACGTAACATTTGACACATGGAAACCTCAGTGAGAACTGAGGGGCCTGGCAGCAACCATGATGAGTACAGACAAACTAAAAGAAAAAAAAGACCAAAGCTCATCAGTGTGAACCTGCTCATGAAGCTGACATCAAAGAAAAGGGTTACATCATGACGACACAGGAGGACACTTAAGCATACCTGATCCATTTTTTCTGTCTGAGACTTGAGTCTGCACACATTTAACTTCATCTCTGTATTCTCTTCTTCTAACTGCTGTAACCTTCGGTTAAACAAACACAAACACAGCTTTAGTGTGGCATCACCGGTACTTTTAAAGTGCCAGAACGCCGACCGTCTTTGATCAGCTTCGGTTTACTGTATTCAACGTGGAGCTGCACATTTCCTTATTTCCAGTTACCTCTTAATAGCAGTTAAAGGGTAAGAGCACTTTCATTTCATGAGACGTACAGCCGTCTCGGTCTGTGGTAGTTTATGGTTACAGAATAACTGCCTTAAGAGCAGATGTGCAGTCGATGTTGTGTCAGAACCAAATCTCTGTAGGATTTGGATTACGGTGGAAAGTTCCCTTCAGGTGCGGGTTAGTTTACCTGTTACAGAGCAGCTCGATCTCCGTGTTTCGATCTCTCTCCATCTTGGTGTAAGCCTCCCGGTGTTTCTTCACCTCTTCTTTGAGACTCTCTGCAGACTTCGTCTCTGCGTCCTTCACCTGCTCCTCGAGCTCATGAACCCTCGGAGGTAAAACCACAGATGTCATTCCGACTGGCTACAGACTAGTTAGCTAGAATATGTTTACCGTATTTTTCGGCGTATAAGACGCACTTTTTCTTCCCCAAAACTGGGGGGGGGAAGGTTGGTGCGTCTTATACGACAAATACACATTTTGCCTGCATTAAAACTGCTCCTAACTTTGTGTGGCGCAGAAGAATTGATCCGCCTAAGCTCCGCCCCCGAATCACGGGTGCCGTTTCTCAATCGCGAGTCCGGACCCGCGATTTGTGCAATTGGAACACCAGCGTACTCGATGATGTCACAGGTCAGGTGAACGTGACCGGGCTGGTCTCGCGAAATGCATGACGGGTTGTTTGACTCCACCAAGTCCACACAAGTTTTTTTTGTTTTT
>VURO01009971.1:2888-17590 GCA_015108175.1 Pelvicachromis taeniatus
ATTTTTTGTGCTGTTTTTTTTTTTTCCCTTTTTTTTTTTTTTTTTTTTTTTTTTTTTTTGTCTTCAAGCTTTATGTGATTGATAGGTTTAATCCTGGCTGTCCAGATCGAGGTCTGTCAATCATGCGAGAATGGCCGGGCCCAGACACAGCCGAGCGTAGAGGGAGATAAAGTCTCTCTGCCTGAGTGTATCAGTGGGTTTCAGTGGTGTACTCAAAGAAAATTTACTGACACATTGGAGGCACTCAAAACCACACTTGTGCATAAATTCAGCAACACAATCACTTGCGCATCCTCACGCTTGCACAAACCTACACGAGCGCAATATTTTTGCTGATAAGTGCTTCCAGTGTGTTACTGCGTAGACATTCTCTTCTTACTCAAGACAAACCTCTTAAATTTAAAGTGCTTTCATCATAAATATTTCAAATATCGTAATTTTCGATATTTAGGCGAGAGTCAAGTCTCGTAAGTCATTCCACTTTAAATTCAACAGAGATGTCACACTTCAGTGACTTTAGCATAAGCCAGCTCATTAAAAGAGGAAAAGAGGCGTTTTCACACTTATGAGTGTCCCACATAAAATGCTGATATCTCCCCTTATCGTAGCAGTCATAAAACAAGTGCTTAACCCTCCTAGCAATGAGTCTGAGTTGTAAATCCTCTTTAAATGTGTATTCACCGCGCCCGTGACTCGTTTTTGGAGGAGTGACCATGGAGCGATTCTGTGGATTATGAGCCTGCTACAGTCGCACGCCGGCTCCCCCCCCACCCCTCATTACCATACACTGCCTTTTCCTTCAACATGAGGAGAGTGAATGCTTGATTATCCCTCATAATCACTTCTGCCTTTCATGCCAGTGTTCCATCAGATTTATGTGCCTATGTGGAAGTGCACTGCATGTATTGCGGATTGGCCCAGAGCTGCACCCTTCCGGTGTCCCCCTTGTGATGAGCTCTCCTGTAGTGCAGCCGGTGGTTTTGAAAGAAGGATAATTACTTCTTGTCCAAGTGCTGGCTCTTTTCTTGCCCTGGTTAGAATCACCTGGAGCCTGCAAAGCATTTGCTGAGCTCTAACGCAGTATACTTGGCCATGTTACTAACTGAACAATGCCGAGGTGCAACTGTGTCGGCACTAATGAGAACAGCCACCGAAAATCGAAGACCAGCCCAGTCAAGCTCCTCATTTTCCTCTGGCCACCTCTTCTCATATTAGGAGCAGATCAATTCTTTACTCACAGCAGCCCACTTAGGAAAGCGCACATCATAATGAGGACCTCTTGCATCTTAACAAGAGAGGATCAGGGGATGTAACAGACAACTGAAAGAAGGATTTATAAACGATGAGGTCTAACCTAAGAACAGAGAAGAGTGGCAGCCCTTATTATCGTGCTCTGTGTGGTGGATGGCAAATGGTGTGTGTGTGTGTGCGCGCGCGCGCGCATGTCTTTAGTTGGTGTGTATGCTGTGAATCATTAGAAATGTAAAAATTTGTAAACATTTGAGTGCTTTAAGTCAAAATTGACTTGTCCAATGCATATATTGTATTTAAAAAAAAAAAAAAGGATGTTGGTACTGTAAAGTCTCCCATTGGTTAGCACATCCTGCTTTATCCTTTATTTTCTAGTCCAATGGGGATCATCGTTTACAACATGAACATCATGTTGCATTAAATAAGTCTCAAATGTAGCAGCTGAGACTATGAACGCTTGAGAAAAGGGTTTACTGAGGTAGCGGATGAATGGGCCAAAGGGCTGTCTGCCTATAGACTTTTACACAAACGGGGTCGTCACCCCCTATTGGAGGATGGGTTTAACGTGCTGCTGCGCTGGCTTTGTAGTTTAACCAAACAAACACTTTTCAGTGAAAGTTTACAAAAGAAGATTAATCACTGAAGAAAAATTTGAATATAATTGTTACTTTCAACAGGTTCAAGTCCTTGTATAGTGGTTCCTTTTGGTGTGTATGTGTGTTTTTGTTTTTTTTGCATAGTTGTGCAGTTGTGTGATTGCGTTCTGGCAGGAAGGCAGGCAGGTGCTGTGGTAGAAGAGGACGCAGCTGTTGTCAGGCCGCTTGCCTGTCTGGTCAACATCATGACAACAGCTGCTCGCTGACCCCCGCGTATGGCCGCCACTGTCATCTGTGGACTGTCACACATTTCCAGCTAGCACCGGGCTCAGCTCGAAGACCTTTCCAGGGCCCCGCTGCTTCAAAGCTGCCCTGCTAAGGCTTAAACATTGGGAAATGAGTTGTTAATATCCTGAAGTGTTCCAGCACTTGAGTGCATTTCACACCAGTAATCTGTTATTTTCAGTGCATCTGCTATGGCTGTTGAACAGAGGATTACTGCACCTACAGGAGTTATTTCATCACCATAAGCTGCTGTTGCTTTTGTGAAGCAGTAACTTTTCAAACTTAAATGAAATGCTTATTGCTGTAATACATCATGCTGTTTAGTCTTTTGCAGAAATGGTCTCAAGTGACAACTGCAACAATAGAACTGAACGGCACTAGTGGCATCCATGCATCGCAGTGCATGTGAAAGCATGTTTTCTGCAAAGAACAAAAAATTGCTTGGATGACTAAATAAGTCTTGCTGGATGGAGTAACAGAGCTTAAGTCATTGTTATTAACCAATTGGTTACATTTTGTGCTGCGTGGCCTCTGTCAATCATCATGACTAGGTCAGCAGCTCGAAAGTTTGCCATATTTTTTTGGGCCTTATTAAGCATTATTGAAGAATGAGTGTGTTGATAAACATGTCAAAATCTGATAATGGTTAGGTTATGTGCTTTTGTGGATGCCGGATGTAGTATTAAGTCTCGAGGTTGCGATTTCGGGAAATTCTCTTGATTTTGTCGTTTTATCCAAAAGTGCTGTTCTCTGAAACCAATAATGTCACATTTGATCTTTTCAAATATAAATAAAAAACAATATTTTTGTCCATTTCATCAAACTGATAGTACAGACTGAGCATGTGCTGTTTTCTGTTGCTTAAATTAATCTGAGCATATTGCCACTTAACTCAGTTAAATCCCTTTTAAGGGCAGAACAACAGACCATAAAAGACTATCAAAAGAAGCCGATGGTTTAACCCAGATTTTGGGTCACCTTATTTCCCTGTCTGGCTCCAACATGCTGACCGTTGCACAATGTGTAAGTGTAGAAGAAGACCTGGCGGATTATCTGGTTCGCTTTAGGTGATGTTTGACAGCAACACTGGAAGCTTGGATTAGTGGGCGTTTAGTGGGACCTGCAGCCGAGGTCACTGTGGGGTAACCATCTGCTGAGGAAGAGCCTCCAGTTGTCTGTTGGACACCTCAGCCTGCTCCTCATTTGCCAGTGGACTTCTGCCTCTCCATGACAACTCCATGAGAAGCAGCCGAGTGACTAATGGTATTATTCTGTTACATGTACTCTCATTAGAGCTGCTCACTGGGGTCGCTAGGACATGCAACTATTGTTGTATGTGACGAGGGTAGATTCCTAAGCAGCCTCTGGTCATGGCTCTTTTTTTGACAGTGGTAGATTATTGGATGTACCCAGAGACCTTTTTCCACATGGTGTGTTCTGTGTATTGCTGCTTGAATGTTTAAGTGGAAATTTGAACTAAATTTTACACAAATTCAATAAAATGACCCAATTCAATATATATTTTATTGAAATGGAAATTTTTGCAACCTCTTCAAATCACTGTGACCTTTTATGAGATTTTTCTTTGGTTAAAAACTGACTTAAAGGTGTAGACACAGAAGTATAAAACTAGTCTTGCCAGACTTGAGAAGTTTCCATTGGCAACCGCTCAAATGTTACTGCAGCAACTCCTTACCTGGTTATATGATGAAGCAGTCCTGACAAATACCCGCTGTCGGAAAAAGCTGACATTTCGAGAAGCACCATTAAACAAGAAATGGCACGAGGTTTAAGTTGGATTAGAAAAATTCCGGTGACATAACAAAGAAAAGGTCGTCTTCAAGGTTGTCATTGAACACTGCGTTTGTCTGAGAGAGAAACTTCATTTTTAATATTATTTTTTTTTTCTTGTCAATTCAAACATTGAAGGTTAAAGTGCTCACAAATAGATTCCACTTGTTATGCTTATTATTTTCTCCTTCCCTTCAGTTTCTCATTTTCTTGTTGTTTTGTTTTTTCTTTTGCGGGGGGGGGGGTGAACTTTTCTGCAATCATCTTTCCACTTAATACAACATTAAACGAATCTCTGATTTTACTTTTTAGTGTACTTAAATTATGACGGCTACCATTACTTATGAGTTGTTTTTGTGGTGGTAATGAATACATGCATTGTTTTAGGTTAACCTTGCAGCATAACATAACAGGTGTTTATCTAAAACACCTAAACTGTAGCTCTGGTTTATGTGCTTAGCTGCATTTATTGGAATTCAACCGTGGCACTGTAATAGGAAGCGACAATAGGAAACAAGTAGTTTTGAAATAAATGTCTTCACTCCATGATAAAATGTAAGTGGCATTATTGTAAAGTGCAAGTGTTTAAGAAGCACAACAACTGTGACGTGACGTGTCAGACAAAAACGGGGTCACAGCACACACTGCTGTCTCAATAACTGTAGAGCAGGGGTCACCAACACTTTTGAAAGTGAGAGCTGCTTCCTGGGTACTAATTAATGTGAAGGGCTGCCAGTTGGACACACACACTTCTGAAATAACAAATTTCCTCAATTTAACTTTAATTATATGTGATCATTAATAATTAATGATATTCATCTATGTAAAGACACTGATTATGGCAACTGTTTCCGTGGAGACCAGCTAGCGCTGATCTAATATTTAATAATAAACATTTTTTTTAATATATTATCTCTAACAAATTGACACCAATGCAATTGTGATTTTTTTTTAAAATAGCAAGAAAAAATAAAAATAGATGCCGCTTACTGGTAAGTTGTTACAGTGAGCTATTTTTAGAACAGGCCCGCGGGCTGCTCATGTTCTCCTTGCGGGCTACCTGGTGCCCGCGGGCACCATGTTGGTGACCCCTGCTGTAGAGTTTGAGATGTTTCTCACATTCATGTCAGCTGAAGAAATTGTGCACCCGGACAGTAACGGCATGGGTTTATGGAAAGCAAGCACCTTGAGCCAGTGGCCCAGTACTTCTGTCCATATGTAGTTATTCTAAATCATCTTGAAATACTTGGCAAAATTATTATCAGTCGAGTAAAAAGTGCTTAATTTGTTGTTCTCCACATATGGTAGCTTACTATAAGAGAATGAATAGATAACATGGGTAACCTACTGAGCTTGTTTGTTTTTTAGGCCTAACAGTCAACTCTTTACCTTTTTTAAATAAATTGTAAAAATTCTTCAGCAGTCTTTAATAAAACACTCCCAGAATCACCCACCATAGTTGTCATAACCAAAGGCTTTTCCATAGAAGTCCGCTGATTGAAATCAATACATGGAAGCCCCATTTACCAAGGTCTGGGTAACTTTATTTACACCTCTGTGAGGAGTTGCTGTCACTTTTAAAATGTATGTGATTTCATGGCACAGTGTACTACTGATGAGATTCCATTCATCAAGCTGGAACTATTGATTGTTTCAGGGCTCTTGTTGAGTACCTTGATTATTTGAAAACATGAAGATGTTCTTCATGTGCTTTTAGAGAATTTTGATGTGGTTGATTTGGTTTAAAAGAAGATATTGATTTTGGACCTCTTGTTCACTTGCAAGTGTTCATCTGCAGACTTTTTTTTTTTGTGCTTTTTACACAAACGAAGTATACAATTTATTTCTTATTGTGAAAGGTTTCCACAATTACAGTTTGATTTACTTATCATCACAAAAACAAAACAACTTTTTGTTTTCCTAGAGCCCCCAGTGCCTATTGCACCACCCCAGCTGACTGCTGTTGGTGCCACCTATCTTTGGATCCAGCTGAACGCCAATTCCATCAATGGGGACGGTCCAATAATTGACAGGGAGGTGGAATACCGCACTGTGTCTGGGACCATGTATGACCTGCAGCCTGTAGACAAGACCACACACAAGATTGGCCACCTGGATCCAGACACAGAGTACGAGATCAGTGTTTTGCTGACCAGACCTTTGGAGGGAGGCACTGGAGCTCCTGGACCCCCTCTTAGGGCCAGGACCAAATGTGCTGGTAAGGCCAAACATTTTAATAACTTACCTTTAACTTGCATGTTGTTTTGCTGTGTCAAATGAATAGGCTCATGCCTTGAGTAATGGAAATACATACAGTGAAATATATGCTGACCACTATTGTTTGGATGCAGTTTGCCTCCAGGCGACATGTACCCTTACCTTGTGATCAAAGTTGTTCGCCCGAGGTTGTTGCATGCTCGGTCGCTGCATAAGGTTGCCACAACTTCTTTCAGTCAGTCACTAAATGAAAAAACAAAATCAATGCACTCACCAGGAAACCACCAATTCTTTTCCTAGTCAATGTCCTAATTTTCCTAATTGCCCTTCTAATTTTACTCTAGTGTAACTAAATTCAAAAGACCCACTCTTTTCCTTTGTGTTCATGGCATAACTTTGAATTTATTCCAATATTTGGATATCAAAGACTTTTTCCTTATATCATATCAGTATTAGGGCTGGGCAAAACGATTATTTTCTGAATCGATGAATCTAGTGATTAATTTTTTGATGCATCGATGAATCTAATGATATGTTACTGCTAAGCAGCTTAAATGGGTTTTGCATTTACGGAGGTTGGGTGTTTATCTCTGAGTGTGTGTCTACGTGGGGGGTGTCTGGATGAATTAAAGGGTAAAAACCATGTTAGTAACAAAGTTGAAAACTTACGGTCGTTTTATGATCGGCCATTTCCACCTTACAAAGCCGGCAAAGACTGAATCACTTCCTGTTCGGTTCAAATATCCCCATACTGTAGAGCTGCGTGTTCGGGGGGCGTGGTTTAAGTCCACGTGTTACCGCTACTCGCTGCCGCCATGTGTTTTTTTTAAAAGTGGCGACGCATCGACGCTTGTCCCAGCCCTAATCGGTATCTGTCTAATTGTAGTTGTGTGCACAACATTTTCATTCCAGGAACTCTTGTCGCTCCTTGGTCATCAAACTAATGATGTACTGATTGAATGGTCAAACACAAAATGAGATAAAGCAGCAAGTAAGGTCACATTTAGCTGCCATTGTTTCTCTTGTTGCATCCGATTTCATTTACATGATATATACGGTATTGATTTCATATGTTTTAATCTGTCATTTATAATAAAGACTATTTTTGTTGCACACAAGGCGATCGAACTAAAACAAAAGAAAAACCCAAACACCGTGTGAGCACTGGCTGTCGTGCAGACTGTTCGTGTAAACACTGTGCAATTCTGGCTCAGTCGCAGTTTCTCTCATCTTAAATTGTCCCACCTTCGACAAATTGGCAGCAGTTTGAAATGTTTGTCACTTTCAGATGATTTTCCTTCCAAGTAAATAAATTACTGTGAGATTTTTTTTTTTTTTTTGCCAGATGTTGAACATTTGCCTTTTTTCTGCATCTCGGAAAGATGCACACACGTAAGCAGCAAAGAGTGTAAATGTCAGAGGTTTAAATATAAACGCCCATCTCTAGCTCAGAAGTTCTAATCACTGACTGTCACACAGATAATCATATTAAGGTACATTTTCTTTGTGGGGACTCTGCAGCCCGTTAACAACCCTGTGCTAATAACGGTTACTTCCCCAAACATAACGGGTAACATCTGTGCCAGCTCAAATTGTTGAAAACTAAGGGTGGGCTACCCAGTCAAATATCAATGATGATACATTATTTTCCAGGATATCGTTGTGCTACCCCCCCCCCCAATGCTGTTCTGCTTCTGTTTATAAAATAAGCTAGACAACCCAAGACGTATCTTGTTACGCATTTCGTTTTGCTATGCATCTAATTGTGTATTCAGGCAGCGCCGTTATCATTTGATATCACAATCTGTTCGTTTCCTTGTGCCAAATTAAGACTGTCCACATTGTAAGATGTCAGACAGCACACACCCACCAACAATTTGAATTTAAACGTTCACTTTCGTTGGAAGAGCATTGCAACATTCCAACCCAATGGCTTGATTACATTTTTATTCTCTGTTGTATTATATGGATCAACATAGTGGTCAAAGCAGATCAAGCAGTCCATTCAGTTGCTGCCTCAACTTTGTTGTGTTTGTACAGTCCTGAATGTACATTTGCAAACAAACTATTAAAAAGAGACCCCCCCCCCCCCCTTTGTTTAACGAATCATCCCCTGCATACAACAAGTAGCCATCAGGGTTCCATTGTTTGCAAAGCTGCATTGTGTTTTCTCTAAAGCCTCATTGCATTTGAAGTAAATAACTGAATCTCGTAATTGCTCAACATATATCATTGCTACTTTACTTGGTAATTATTTTTCTGTTTAGAGAAAGCCCCTGTGTGTTGTCATTGTTCCCAGCCATAGATTTTTGGAAAGATTTTTTTTTTTTTTTTGCTTTTGCATTTGCACCTGGAACAATGGCACAGTCTTAAGTTTTTCATGGAGAAGACTAAACGCCCGTGTCTCCGTGGAACAATAGCCATGACATAAGTGACTATTTGTGGCGGCTCTCGGATGTATAAAGCGGAGGACAGGCCTACCACATGATTAACTTCTTAACTTCTTGTTTATTCTGCTTAATTCTCATTCCAAATACACTTAAAGCTTTTTAATTTATCATCAACACAGATTGATAATATTTGTGAAGCACAGTGGCTCCTTAAATTTGGATTATTATAGCGCTGCTGTACTGTGGGAATTTAAACTCAAACATGTAGATAAACACTTTGATGTTATTGTACAAATTGCCCTTCTCACAACATTAACTAGCTAAATTCCCTCGGTGTGCTTGGATGCCAACATGAGGAACAAAACAAACTGAGCCTCAGCAGTTTCCTGGGCTAATGCCGTTTGGTGTCCGGAAAAATGCTGATGAAAATGACATTCTTCTCCCCTTTCTGCCCATGGTGCAAACCCCCCCGCCCCCTCCCACCTCCCTGTTGTGAAGGTCATGAGCTTGTTCATTTTTAGTCTGGTTGATGGGGATGAATGAGCCTACCTGAGCGGTCTTCTGAGCTAGGTCCGGATTCTGTCGGGGGCCTGCCCCTTTGGCCACCTGCCGTCACTCTTGCGAGATTGATGGCACGTGGCAAAGTGTGTTTGAGGAAGCAGCTCTTGATCTTGCCCAGCTCTCTGCTGGTCTTTCCCACTGACAGGCTGGGCCTCAGCAGTGCTCCTAATTGAACGGTTAAGACTCACTGGGCCATGTGATACATCAATGTTGATACAGACAGGCCCAGAGACTCGCTCCCCATCTCCCTGTACTGCTGTCTGGGGGCGCTAATGAAAATCTGTGGCCACTTTAGAGTACTGCCACTCACATCATTATTCATAGCCATGCTTTGGTCACTTCGCAAAATGAGCAATGTTTCTGATGACAAAGGATGCTGTAATTCAATCTTCTGTAAAACGGAGAATGTATAATGCAAGGACGCCACCAATTCAATTCAGAGGCAGGAGGAAGAAAGGGGCAGCCTTGAAAGGTTTTCTTTCCCATGAAGAACCTTCATTACTTTCCTGGTGAACAACAAAAGAGTGTCTCATCCAAGGCTCTGTGATTGCTTTAGGGAGGTTATTTGTTGGTTTCAAGTGTTTGCACAGTGATTCAAACTATATTTTGCTTTTGCATATCCTCGTGTCTTTGCACTGTTGACGCTCAAATTCACAAGTTGACATTTGTCATTTGCTCCTTTTCCTTCTGGCAAACATTTTTGAGCTGAAAGTGAAAAGCGTTTGGTAACCGTGCCGCCCTTCCATGTGAAATTCCTGAAGTTGTTTACCACTTGAGAGTCCTCCACACTCCATAAGTGCGACTTGAAGGAAAGCACTGTATTATCAGGTGGTGCCCTAGGATCACAGCATGTTGCCCTGCATTTTGGCAACATTATTGAGAGACCATCTCACACGGAGAGACCATTTCCAGCTCACACTCAGAAGGCAGATAAGCAAACCTTAAACAACTACTCATCTGCAGTCTGAGGGGTATTTGAGGTCTTGGTGAAAACTTATTTTCCCCATATTTACTTGTTCCGTGTTGAGGCATTCACAGACATGCATTGAATGAGGTGAAGTTCCAGCAACACTCCACATTTGAAACTATTTCCTACATGTATTATGCTAAATTAACCAAGCTAATCTCTACCTACTAATCAGTTTTCTTAAATTGCTGAATAAGGCTCGTGTTCTTTTTGATTAGTCCAACTTCTTGGCAACTTCTTAATTGTCTGTTTTAAATTTCTTTTTTAAAAGTCTTCATAAATGTGTGCCTTTTTTATATTCCAATGTTTTTAGTCTTTTTTGTTTGTTTGTTTATTGAGCCACCTCTTATTTCTTTGTGTTTTACTCAGAAAAGGAGAGATAAGTGCAATGATTTCTTGAAATCTGCAAAACATGTGCTGAGATTATCTCAAATATAGATGCTACTATAATGTTGAGGTCTGGATTCTGTTTCATTGTTTGCTTTTTTGGGAAGTTCCCGGTGACTAAATTCTGAGATGACTAATTGAAGGGAAAAAAAATGGACTAACCGACTCGTCCAAAACTAAGAAACACCCGGGTAGAAAGTAACATTTGTGAACTGTTTAATGGAAAATGTCAAAAACTAGTGACAAAGGCATTTTAAACCATGAATCACATTCTTCATGAATGAATCATGCTGCTTACATCAACATTGTGCATTGTCGACACGTTTTACTCCAAACAGACAATGAAGAAGAAGAAACATGTATGAAAAACATGAAAAACGTATCCGCGATCTCGCTCTCATTTGCATCACCAGTGCTTTTCTATCCAGGTGTGCTTTTACTCCATTGGCAGTTTATTTAAAATCGTTTGTCATGATGAAAAATGAAGCCACTGCTAATCGTATGCTTTGTAAGTATGGTGGATCTAAATCTGGTGGTACTTTTCTCTATTAGTAATCTTGCATTCATTTTATTTTCCAACATTACCGGCTGTAATGTAACCATGCCAGAGTGTCCACCATGTTTTACAGTGTATACACTCGCCACTGTATCTCTCTCCTGAGTTTCTCCATACATATTCATGAGGATTTGAACCAATATTTTTATCAGGCCATAGGATCTGTAGCCACTAATTTTCAGTCAGTTCTTATGTGATTTGGCATATGTCAGCTCTCCCGTTTCTGAAAAGCTTTCGGTGAATCAGATTAAGTGAAAGATGCATCTTTTAGGTCCTGTGTCAGGTCTTCGCTGAAATGATTTCCTCCCGTTTCTTAAGGACATGACTTTCTGATATTGTTCACCTACTTTAGATACTTTTTATGCCTTCAACATCTTCCTTTGTCAAATTGTTTAAGGACACACTGTACATCATGCCAAGGTATGCCAAATTTCAGCTAATAGTCCTTTGGGAATCACCTTGTTTATGGAAAACTGCTATTTTATGCCTTCCAAACTGTTGTCATTGTTCATAGATGCGACTAAAGAAATGATGAAAAATGATGTTTTTTGGCAAGCTTGTAGTAACAAACTGCCCAAGGATACAATTTAAAATTGGGTTGTTGTCTGTTGTGCAGAGACACAACAGCGGTTCATCCCTTGAACTAGGTCTGTTTTATATGCTTTAATGATTCGTAGATCAATGTTAAGTGGCTTAACAAACAACTAGTCCTCTGGTACTAGGACTGGACTGTAAATGAGTGGGGAAAAAAGTGTGTAGAACAATCTTTCAAGAGCACTTAAGAAAATACAAGAAAGTGTGCATCCTTGGAAACGAACGACAAAGAAATTGCTCGTGGGTCAGGACTTTTGCACAGTAGTGTGGGTTTTTTTTGTTTTTTTTCTTGAAGCACTTTGCTTTGTTAGAAAATTGCTCTATAAATTAAGTTTATTAGTCAAGTAATTGTTTTACAGCCACTTGAAGCTCATTGAGCCAGTGTAAGGTCTGCATGTGGCATGTTCTTTCCACTAAGTATTTATTATGCAGTGGAGATAATTTCATACTAGTTGCCATGGTAGAAAAGCAATCTGTCCTGTGTGTATCATCTCCACCCTATGCCCTCCGCTGTCCCGCTGGCTCTCGGGCGCTTTAAAAATGGCAGTACATGATGTCCATGCTGGGTCCAAACACCTGCTCAGACTCCGGCTTCTGCCAGCTCCACATCTCCGTCTATAAGTTGTCTCCATCTGCGCTCTGATGCCACGTGGGAGTAGTCTCATCTGTTTGTTTTTACTTTGCCATTCTGTTGCACCGAGTGCTATTAAACACAAGGGAATCTGCGTTAATCAGGGATCATCCTTCGCTTAAACACTCATTTATAATAGTGGAGAGTAGGGAGGAGCTGCGCAATTATGTTCACCCTCGCCGAGGTTGGTTATTTGCATTTTGCCTCATGGTTAATTTGTAAAAGACCAGATCTGTTTTGACGCTAATAAGAATGATGGCAGTCTGGAAACAGTATAATCACTTTATTTTTTTTCAAGTGTAGTAATTTATCTCAGTGATGCTGGTACAGAAATCTATGCAGATTTAAATTATGTTCACATTTCCTTGATTAATATTATTTTTACCAGATTTATTTTAACAAAACTTTTCTTTGCTTTACCGGGTTTGTGTGGGTTGAACACAATGTTATAAGGAATTGTTTTTTGAAAATATGACTATAAGTAGTCAGAATATATAAAGACAATAAAGTCCCTTATACAACATGAGCTGAATAGTGTCACACGGTGGACAAAGAGGTATTTTAAACATGAGAACAAAAAGAAGAATGTGTCAGTTTTGCCAGCAAAACTTAAATAAATTCCAAATATTTAAAGCATCTGACGTGTACGACGTACACCAAAGGTCTTCTAAATTTGCACATCCGTATTCAGTAAGTTTGAAGCCAACGTGTAAACATTACATTAGAATCTATACAAAGTGTTCAAGCAATGCTCTTTCAGCATTTCTCTACGTACTGCATTACTAGCTACTGAAGCTTCACCAAAACCTCTGCAAAGTCTTTGCTTACTTGCTGCCTCCCGTTAGGTCATAACTCATATTGTGTTTTATAACAACAATTGTCTTCTGTTTAAAAACTACAGACAGCAGCAAAGGAGACTGTGTTCTTCATATACTGTAGCGCTGTTGATTTCATGCATTGAAAAAGTTGGTTTAAGTTTTTATAGGGAAATCGCCACAACACTTTTATAGAGCTGAAGCATCGTTGGAGGATAATCAAGGAAATTTGGGACTTTTTTTCTAAGCTTTTAATTTTTGTTACAAATCAGGGATATTGAAGTTACCATAGAGCGAGTGATAGGCGTTAGATGCTATGATGTCACTTTTTGTGATGCCTTCGCTGGTTCTCCAGCCTCGTGGAGCGGGGAGGGAGGCCCGTTAGGATGTCTCACTAAATACGGTTTGTTGCCCAACAATGGACTAAAATACTAAAGATGTTAACAGAGCTGTTCTAACAAAGGCAATGGTAAGCTGGGATGCATGCAAATCCACAACAGAACAAGAGCAAGTGCTGTATTGAAAGCATACAAATGAAAAAAAATCAAATGCTTACACACTGTGGGGCTTCAAGTATAAGCTCTTGGTGTCACATATAAAAAGTTCATAAAGACAGTGTTAGGGCAATGTACAGTCAACAAATTATTCCAAATAGGATGACTTAAATAATGAAAGAACTTCTCTGTATCATAAGAAAAATCAATTTTTTAAGAATACTACTGTTATATTGACCTTGAAAAGTCTGTGAATCACACAAACGCTGAAAAATAAATGAGTGTTTCGCAGTTGGTTTCTGTAGGTTCCGCTCACAAAAAAGTACAACTTTCCTGTCACCGTCATCCCTTTAAAACCTTACAAAGTAATGAAAAATGGTATGACTGATTTAGGTTAATGTTATTCCCTTTTCTACCATTGTTCAACTGTCAAACGAGGCTTCGAAAAGTGCAATCTACACAGTATAAAAAGGCCCTTTTTTTTTTCCAATGTATACTTAATATGTCAAGAAACCGTTTATTTTGATAGACAAGAAGATTTGATGACCCGACCTGGGGATAGTTGGGCTCAGTGCCGGTTATATAAAGTAATTGCAAGCATTTACCTCTTCTTAGAAAATGTGTTGGTTTTGTAGAAATCTCTGACTATAAGAAAATCTGAGGTTAAAATTCAGCAGTGCTCTAAAATAAGATTCACCGATATCCCAATGTGAAGCATTGGGTGGCCTCAGCTTTGGTGGCAATAAAGTTGTTCACTAAATGCAGGGTTGGTAGCTCAATACCCATCCCTTCCATGTGCCAAAGGGTAGACGCTGAACAAACTGAAAGACGTTTTGTGGCAGCGTTCATGACATTAGTCTTGGGTATGCATGTGGGTTGGTATGCATAGGAATGTGCGTGGGAAAATAGAGAAAATGCACTATGGGCACATTGTAGAATTATATAAATTATGACAATTTACTGTTGACCTTACCTTAGAGAAGTGTTACGGCCTTGGATCTTCGCTTAAAAAAATGAGTCTGAGCAGAAAGGCTTCTGAATTGTTTTTATAAAGGCTTAAGGACACATGGCTTAGGTGACAAGAGGCTCCATTTTTCTCTCTGCCATGAAAAAGTAGTTGCCCGATCCATATTTTCTTTTTTTTTTTTTTTTTTTTTTTTTTTTGCA
>VURO01009977.1:1983-20723 GCA_015108175.1 Pelvicachromis taeniatus
AAAATTAAGATTGCGTTCAATTAAAATAGTAAAAAAAAAAAAAACCTGAAGAAACAAATGTATTAATAAAATAAAATAGAATTCTATCAAATTAAAATACTATACACGATATAAAGCGGAATAATAGATCTAACCTTGATGAAGACTTTGGTACGTGTCAGTCTGTTCTGCTTGTTTAATTGCTCCGAAAATTAAATATTTTATGGTTTTACCTTCAGCAGGGTGCCTGTTGGAAAAGCCTCAGAGCCGCTACTTTTATCTTTATGCAACCAGCTCCCGCTTTGGATTCAGGAGACAGACACTATCTGTACTTTAACATTAGGCTTCAAAATGTCCTTTTTGCTAAAGCATATAGTTAGGGCTGGATCAGGTGACCCTGAATCCTAATTGAATAGGTGTAGGCTGCGGGGGGATTCCCATGATGCATTGAGTGCTTCTTCTTCACTCACTATGTGCTAACAGACCTCTCTGCACTTGATCATACTTGTTATTAATCTCTGGCTCTCTTCTGGTCTTCCTTCTTTCACCCCAACCGGTGGCAGCAGATGGCCCCGCCCCTCCCTGAGCCTGGTTCTGCCGGAGGCTTCTTCCTCTTAAAAGGGAGTTTTTCCTTCCCACTGTCGCCAAAGTGCTTGCTCATAGGGGGTCATATGATTGTTGGGTTTTTCACTGTATGTATTATTGTAGGGTCTACCTTACAATGTGAAGCGCTTTGAAGCAACTGTTGTTGGGATTTGTAAGATTTTAACAGAAAATGCTGTCTTAGAAATCAGTCTGTGAGAGGCAACCGAGAGATTTGAAAAACAGGAAATTCTTTTGAAGTTACAAAAACGTCACTTTAAAACCCTTTAAACCCGAACCTGTCGCCGGAGACAGGTTCAAAGTTGAAAAGTATGTAAAATGTATATTTTAAAAAGTTACACATATTTAAGCATTTGTCCTACCAAAACGGCTTTCTTTGCGGGGCGTCACAAACAGGTTTGAGATCCACACTCGACACAAAGTTTGGACTTCTCTGGATCACATAAAGCTCAGGATTTGCTGCCAACTTGTTATTCACGCAAAAGTAAGACAAAGATACACGCCAACATGTAACAAGTGGGAAAACACACCAATGAACTCTAAAAACCAAAAAGACCCAAATGATCACACTGTCACATTTTGAAAGCTGCTTTTTGAAAACAGCATAAAGATTTTCTCTGACTGCTTATGTGTGGCGACAACTAAGAAAACAGCCTCATCTGAGGCTTGCAACGTAGCAGCCGCCCTACGACCTGTAAACGGTTAAATATTTTAAATTACCAGCAAAAGCTCATCCTACTGGCAGTTCTTATAGATGAGGGTATACATGCACATATTGACATACATATGCTACAATCATTATAATGAAATGAATTCTCAGGGCCTTCATATTTTCTGACATGTTGCTTAAGTCCATGGTTTTCTGTCTTCCAGCTGCTTCCCAGCCCACGCAGTGTTTGCTCTGTGACCTGTGACCTCTGTGGAAAACTCAAAGAACTTTCTTCACCCTCGTCATTTGTACCATTGTGTCATTTTACAACAAAACAGCTCACCATTCCAATGACTTTCTAATGTTTACGTGGAAAAAAAGACTGTATATCCATGGATACATCATAGACTTCTGTGCAGAACGGTCCCATAATGCATTGTGTGAGTGACGTCACGATTACCAGATCTATTCAAACTTCACTGATTCTTTAAGACTATTGTAGGAAATCTACTTTCATGCAGTTAGGAGCAAAGCTTTATTCTGAGCTTTGCTCCTCAGATCAAACTAACCACAGCAGAACTCTCGGCTGAATGCAATAAGTGAGTTTATTTGGAGCTCATTGCAATAGGCACAAACCAGTAAGCATGTTTGTACAATAAGCAAGCAGAGTGCAGACACGGGAAGGCTTGAACAAGGCAGCATTATCTTGATGATTTTTTGGGGGGGGTTAGACTTTTGTGTCCAAACTTTGATCACTCATCTATCAGCATTTGAGATATTTTAGTAAAATTCCCGAGTATTCAGTTTATCCACCAAACTCTACCCTCAAACCTGATCCTAACCTGAGCAAAACAGGTTAGGTTAGGTTTGCTTGTTTGTTTGTTGGCAGAAAATTAGGGACAGACATGGAGCTAATACTCGGAGTTGTTCCGGATCTGGAACCAGGAATTTTCAGTCATCAATACAAAATAAAATCATTGAAACTGGAAGGTGTGGTTGTGATGTTCTCAAAAACAAAAACGCATCTAGATCCAGGTATCCTTCTGGAGCTCGAGATTCTGCTTTCAGGTGAATTTTAAAATGAGAGTGCGGGATTTTGGATCTCCCTGTAAAAAGCTGAACTTGCTGTGCAGAAGCTCATAATATTGTGTAGCCTGCTAAAAAGAATAAAGGAAGATTAGCTTCAGACACAAACAGCCTGAGAAGAAGCAAACATCAGAGAGGAAGAGCCTCGTCGTAGCCTTCTGTTTAGGATGTGGTGGGAGCCTTTTTCCTCATCACCCGCCTCCCTGACTGTCTTACGACTGGAGCTACAGCAGCGCCGGTGTTGGTGTTGGGGTTGGGGTTGGTGTTGGGATTGGTGTTGGTGTTGGTGTTGGCGTTGGCGTTGGTGTTGGCATTGGCACGGCTGGTTTTGACCTCATCGATGAAAGTTTCTATGGCGGTGAACTTCTCAGTAAGATCGCCCAGGCGCGTCTTGAGGGCATTGAACTCTTTGAAGAGGTCGTCTAAGGCCTCAGACAGCGGCTGGATCCTGAACACAGAGCGAGTGAAGACAATACAAATCAAACACACTCTTCAGCTTCCTCTTCATCCTGTGCTGTTAAAGAGATTGTTGCCCTTTCGACACAGACATAACTTTCACTTTTTGCTGTTTGAATGATCCATTTGGTGATGTGCTAAAAAAAAAAAAAAAAAAAAAAAAAAAATTATTTTAATTTTTTTTTTTTTTTTTTTTTTTTTTTTTTTTTTTTTTTTTTTTTTGATTGAATAAAGGTGTTATTGAAATATCTTCTGTCTTCCATTTTTCCATGTAAAATGTGTAAAGTGAGCTAATTTAACATTCAACAGTAAAGTAATGTGACATTTTATAATCAAGAGGTACATTTCATTCTTTTCTGCTTCTAGTATACTGTTAAATTGGAAATTGAAATATACAGACGTCAGGTTGACAGCTTACGAGGAGCACGTAAATGCATCATCGTACCCCTGCTGAGATCATCCGCTAAGTGGAGAGCATGCGCAGGAGAAGAGATTTGGGGAGTGTCTGAGCAGCTCGTTGGATGTGAATAACCGCAGACACTCAAGCCAAGAAGAGCATCTGCATGAACAATGAACCGGCGGACTTGGACGGAAATCGTTGGGTGAAACGGACGTGTGAGCCGCGCCGGGGAGATGGAAATGCAGGAAAGCGGCGATGTCCTGGATGTCTGGCGTGAATGACCTCTAACGGAACAGGGAATTAGGAATTTATACTTTGTTGTCTGCAAAGTCAATCCTCCCATCGAGAGTGTTAATGTTGCCTGGCCTGTTTGGTTGTTGATGAACATTTAACAGTAAGGCCAAGCATTTTATACCTTAAGTAGCCTTGTTGTCTCGATTTATTTATTTAAATTTCTGGTCATGATATTGGCCTTTAGTCTACCATTGTTTATTTCAAAGTGTCGAATACTTATTGCAGTACGATTTTAATACACCTTATTAAACCACTGCCTCATATTTACGTGCTCAGACCACAGAGGCGAATATTAATTATAGCAGATCAGTGTTTATTTTATTTTTATTTTTTTTAAAGAAATACTGATGCCATAATCCACTCGGTGTCATGAGTTGGCCATCTGTCGTGGACGCCTACTTAAACCTGCAAGCAGATTAATCAAGGTGTAAGGATTTAAAGGCATCAGTCAGGACGTTTCTGTGCCAGAACACTGCTGGGCTTCCTGGTAAAGGAGGGGATGCTCTTGGCCACAGTTGGCTCGTTGGAGGAGAGAGACGAGGAGCAGGAGGATGAAGGCGACGAAGAGCTGAGGGATGGAGGGGTGCCTTTCTATGTGAATAGAAGTGGCTTCCCGGTGGATGAGGAGACTTGGGAGAGGATGTGGCGCCATGTGGCTCGAATCCATCCCAGCGGTGAATCATTGGTGAAGGAGATAAGGGGTGTCACTGACCTGCCCAAGGTAAAGCAAAGGAAGGAGGAAGGCGATGCAGCTGCTCACACAGCACTGAATATATAATGCGTGTTTTGTGTATACTTCTCGGCACAGGGAATTTCTAGTTTGCTACTTTTGCCATTAGTTAAAAAAAACAAAAAACAGAGAAGAGCACTGAGGTCAAACAATGCTACATTCACCAGCTGCAATGAATATTGGGATTGTTTTATGGTAATGGAGATGTTTGGATGCTCTGTCCCACAGATTCCAATACCAAGTGTGCCTACATACCAGCCTACCACCACTATCCCACAGCGCCTGGAAGCCATACAGAAGTACATCAGGGAATTGCAGTATCCTTTGAGCAAGACGGTTAGAACAAAATCAGTGATAACGGGGTGCATTTAAAATGATTTTGAGACTATATAGATTGTTTATAGATTTTACACACCGATCATAAGAAATGTGGATGCAAACATCAATGGCTAAATGCAGAATCCCACTGACCCACTGTTTTTTTTTTTCACAGTTATGGGCCAGACAGCTGAAATATAATGTAGGCCACCACAGATGTTATTTTAGGTGAAAGTTTGATTTCCAACCACAGAAGGATTTCATCCATTATTAACCAACAGCCTATGACTCCCACAAAGCACTTTAAAGAGCTGCCTTTTCCTTTCTCCTAAAACATTTGTCACGTTGCCTTCTCGCAGTACAACCTTAACTGTGCTTTCCAGGTACAATCACACAGGAACGCAGTTTTTTGAGATAAAGAAAAGCCGCCCTCTTACTGCGTAAGGAATTCTTCATTCACAGACGTTTACAGTCACAGGATGTCTTGGACGGGGGGCTTTGATTTCTTATTATTTATCCAGTGTTGCTGAGAGTGCATGCATATGGAACTGTGTGTATCTCTGGTTTACTCCAGGGCTTTGTGCGTAGGCGTGTCTGTCAATCAGCAGAGGGCCGGAAAACACTTTCCCTGACCTCACTTTATTAGATTTAGTAGTGCCAATATTATTTCCCTGGCTCATGGACAGTGCTTTTGTTTTCATGAAATCAATAACAATGTGTCCCTGTCACTGGTAGTGCAGTGGGCTGCTATCTCCTAACTCAGAATGACATTAAAAGTGGTACTCTCGTTTTTCTTTTGTTTTCCACAGGTTAATGGACATCGCTAAGGAGATGACGCGGGAGGCTCTGCCAATCAAATGTCTGGAGGCAGTGATCTTGGGAATGTATCTTTATGACCACAGAGGACGTGGTGCAGGTTTTAATTCATTGTTTTGTTGGCAACACTTTACAATGAAGCCCGCGACTAAGGGCGTAATTACCCTGTAATTAAATGGAATTTCAATGAATTTTGTGCAAAATTACAATGTAATTATATTTCTACACAATTATATTTCTACGGGTAGGTACACAAGAAATAATTATACTGTATGTAAATTTAAGTACTGCATAATTTCCTGGTAGTTTAGTAAAACAAACAATATTTTTGCGTCGTACATCGTAAGTACGCTGTACCATTTGGGACACGAGCCATATTATGAAGTGGCGTAGCCTTACCTAATTTTTGTAATTACTTCTGCTGTAAGTCATTTTAAAACATTAATGGATACATAAATACATATGCATAAAATTCAGTGAAATTCTATTTCATTGCAGGGGAATTACACCCTTAGTCACGGGCTGTATTAGAAAGTGTTACTGCTTTGTTTTCTGCTTCACTCCACTGGAGCCTGACAGAATGGGTTGACAAATGGATTCATAAATGTGTCTTTTGGCAGACCTACCATATGTATTCTCATCAAATTGTGGCTTCAGATATTATCTAATATAGCAGAACAAAGCAGATGGATTTTCCACATAATAAGAAGCAGCAGGCTTCACCAGATATGCCCAGAATTAAATTGATTTGTACAGACTTTTTTTATGCTTAGGATTTGAAGGTCAGTTGTATGTTTCCTTGACGCAGCTTGATGCAGTTACCTCACCAACAACATGCCTGCCGTGGAGCGCTTCCCCCTCAGCTTTAAATCTCAGTTCTCAGGGAACCACTTCTACCACATTGTGCTGGGTGTCCACAGCGGGGGGCGCTTCGGAGCGCTGGGCATGAGCCGAAGAGAAGACCTCATGTTTAAGCCCCTGGAATTTCGAACACTACTGGACTTGGTCCAGGAGTTTGAAGGCGCATACAGGGGCTACTGGCACACCTTACAAAAAGTCAAAATTGGCCAGTACGTTTCCCACGATCCTCACAGCGTGGAGCAGATAGAGTGGAAACATTCGATACTTGATGTGGACAAGCTCACCAAGGAGGAGCTACGGAAGGAGCTGGAGAGACACACTCGAGACATGAGGCTAAAGGTACAGTGCCATGGCAGCTGGGACAACTATAAAGTGCTGCATATTGGCAGCTTTGTTCTTAAATGCCTTACTTGTTGTTACTGGTTGCCTTTTTTCCTGTTGGAACTCTTAGAGGACTAAAGTCAGTGATGAGAAATATAATTTGTCATCAGCAGATGGACTGCCCTTCCTGCTTATCGAATTTCCTTTGACGTGCTCTCTCTCCGTGCGCGGTGACACTGATTTGAACCGCTGTTTGAAAAGCAATCTCTCTCAAACGCTGTTCTCTCATCACCTCTCATGCTCAGATAATGAAGGCAGCCTGGATGCTGAGCTCTGTGTATAATAAGACTAATGACTTGAGTAAAGCCCTGCAGAGCAGAGCAAAGCAGGGCTTTACTCAAGGGTGCCTCAGTCCATCAGTAGCTGATCTTGTGCACTCAGTGCATTACACAATCACATTAAAGACAGAGACATACTTTAGCCACTGACACTCAGAGTAAGGGTGAAAGCATTGGTAGCTCACTCGTGATGTTTTCATGTGAATGAATCTCTTATGTTCTTTTGTGTTTTTGCAGATAGGAAAGCCTGCACCTCCATCTCCCACCAAAGATAGGAGGAACAGCATGGGTTCACCCCTCAGAGGACCAGGCAGCCCCATACGGAGGATCAGTCGTGTTGAGAGGCGGTATGATTAATCACATGCTCTGCATACTTCTCAGTATTTGGGTTGGAGATGTCTTATGATCGAAGGAGCTTGTGAATTAGTCACAGTTTGCTTCTTATATGAATAAACCTCGTTGTTGTTTCTTTCTTTTTTTTTTCTCGCAGCCCTTCTGGAGACAAGAAGGTTTTGGAACAAAGATCTTCAACAGATATGAACGGATACCAGATTCGAGTCTGAGGAAGATTTCTTTTTAGATAATTAGTGGATTTCAAAGCTTCACGCAGGGTGTTAGATTTTGCCATAGAATACGAGCGTGACAGAAGACGTTCATTAGAAAATTATAGTATTTCCACACGTGCACATGTTAAGTGCCACTCACTCACAATTCCTTAAGCACAAATTCAGTGACCAGGATGCAGCTGCAAGTGGGAAACAAAAAACACAGGGAGGCAAAGAACGGGACATGTGTCTGAGAGAGAGTTTCTGCTTGGTGCTGGAGGACACACGTGCTGTCGCAGGTTAATGCTGTGAAATGACATCATGTGTTTTGTTAAAAAAAGAAAAAAAAAAAGAAGCTAAAATGCAGCCGGTTACATGCAGTGAAATATGGGTGCTCTATGGTTGCAAACACGGCTCAGTGTAAAAACAAGAGTGCCTGCTCTGATATTTTTACTGCTAATAAATTAGAAATGTAATGATCCAATCAGGAATGAAGGGCAGACGGTGGGAGTTTAGCACTTTGTAAAACAGTGTAGCCTTACCCATTCAGGCTTATAAATAGGTAAGCAAAGCTATTTGTTTGGATAGGCTAAAGAAAAACTTACAATAGCACTTTGATCCTCATTTTTTAAAAATGTTATTTTACATTAAAAAGTTCTCAGTGATGGTGTTTCCCAAATGTGCTGGTTAGACCATACATGTGACCTAAACTTAATGTCAATCATTTTAGCATCTGACTTTTACTTGAATTTGTTACGTGGATCCTAATTTGGCGTCTCTGTTAACTTCTTCTACCCCGCCTCTGGACTTCCTGTAACCTTAGCTGTCAGTCAGCTAATGTGGGTATGACTGTGTTTAAAGTGACCAATCACAATAGGGCAAAGCGATTTCTAACCCTCAGTTCGTTTCACACAAGCAGAACTTCTTGAGAGTTGACTTGTGAGCGTGTAAGTTTCCCTCATGCTTGGGGCTGACCTGAGCCCCAAACATGCCTCCCTACCCCTTTTGCTTTGTTTCTCGCTCACAGCTGCCAGCGCTACTCATTGAATTTGTGCCCACCGATTTAGATTTAGATCATTGAAGTGGCACTTAATGTGTTATATGTCATATGACATGAATCTGATTTTTTCAAGGGGCCAGTGATTTGACCTGAGGTTTATTTTTTTGTGCACACGGCTCCTTTCACAGGATTCAGTGTTGAATAGATTACCAGCAATTCCGCTTCCCTGTGTTGTTACAGTATTTTTCTGTAGCAGTTACTGTGCATAGAAATTGGTGCTCTAAGTGCTCCCATCTTAAAACAGAGCTGGGACACAAGTGCAGTAATATGTAAAGATTTTAAACAACTGAAAAAGTTTTGTTAAAACAAAGCGATGAAGCTGGACAAAAAGTACCGGCTCAGTTTAAGCCCGCTGCTGGACACACCACAGGTCCCCGTGCCGTCTACAGAAGCCCTCGAGGCTCGTCTGCAATCTGTCTTGTTGTACTGTAAGTGTGCAAATACATGTCATGTAGTATATATCCACTTAGACTCTGCTGGGCAACGATTACTTGTGTAGTGACTAGTTTGCAAACCACTTCCCTCGTGCCTTGTGTGATAATTCAAAGAGGAGGATAAACGCTTTTTAAAACATCCAACCCATTATTTTTGAGCCCGAATAAACACAAAAGCAGTTCTGCTCGTCCGGATCACTATGACATAAACACACGTGCCATCGGTTATTCTAACAGATAAATATAACATCTTTCACACGAGTTAAGGCCGTTGAGTAATGCAGCTGCATTTATTGTAAAGTAACACAAAGGCGAGTTTGTGTGGACTGCACAGCTGCTTGTTTATGCACATGCTGTAACTTTTATTTGTAGCAACTTTATCAAATGTTTCACTTGCCTTAAGTGGTAACCTTAGTAACTGACTTCCATTTAAACAAAGTTGTATAGCAGTTTGTTTACAGCACTTTTACCTGCATTTTGTATTTTTTTATCGGAAATGCCCTCATTTTATACCCTCGGTGTTGGCGATCACACGTAAATACTTATTGTTTATCACGCAGCTTCGAATTTTGCTGCAGCCAACATTTTTATCTCTATGGTAGGTGTTGTCCATTTTCATGTCCTATAACACGGTTGTTTTGTATCAAAAACTGTTGATTTACAGAATCACAATAAAGAGTCACGTTGATTATGGAAACACAACTTTGTTGTTTTTTTTAAATTAGCTCTACCAAGAAAGTTAAGGCAGTGCTTTAGTGCGTTTGTATATCTGTCTTTTAGTGAGAGCTGCAAGCTATGGCCAGTTTTATGAGACTAGATTGATCACTTGGGCTCTGTGTAAGGTCTTTGCTGAATTTTTAATCTGCTGTAGATAGGGTTTTAGGCCTGCCACTCTTTTAGTCTACTACTTTTTAAGAACACACTGTACACTATACTGAGATATCCCAAGCCTTTGTTGTTTTCTTTGATTTAACTAAATAACTGGAAATGAATTTGCTTTTGTGACAGGCTTCTAGTAACAAAGTTTCTAAATATAGAATTTAAAATTGGTTCTTTGCTAAGCTTTCTATAATGTGTAAACACAAGACTGGCTCATCCCATGAATAAGGTGCCTTTTCTATGCTTGAATGAGTCATAGGTCAGTGTTATGAGTTCCAGGAAACTGGTCAGGTACAAGGACTGGATTGAAAATTGGTCAAAAGCAGCAAATGACCAAAGAAAAAACTTTGAAAGCCTGGAGATTTATTGCTCAAGACGTCCTTTAAAAAATGGTAAAGTGTGGTAATCCTGATCAAGATCATAAACTCTAGAGTTAACAAGTAGCCACGTTGTAATTTGGAGCCAGGTAGGGATTTTATTTTTGGTTTTCTATCCATCAGCAGTTTATAATGAGCACTGCAGGTCCTTCCAGAACAAAGGTTCATGATAACAAGAGCTCTCTAAACACAATCTCTGTCAGGACTACTATACAAGTGCAAACAGTTCTATAAAAAGGGGAAACATAAGGCTCAGCAAATGAAACACTGTCATACTGCGATGGTAGAGTCAACATACAGGACTATCAGATTTACCTTCAAATTGGGAAAAAAAAAAAGCTTAAAAAGTAAGACCTCCATTTATAGTGTTTGCTCCAAGTAGAAATAATAGTCATGGTGTGCTCACACAGGACAGCAGGGCGTGCTTGAAGTATTACTGTAACAAAGGAATGTCCTAACTTAGGGAGAAATAAAATATGTAATCTTAAAATGGCTCGTCTCAAACAGTGGATTAATTGAGAGGGCTGCACTAGCATACAATAATTTGAACTTGAACTGCAATTCACACAAAGTAAACAAAATCATACCAGCAAAATATCACCCACAGAACATCAGAGCCACCAGGTAAGGGGTTCAGGGTTTTCCTTCATCACAAACCTACATACCTAAACAGCATACTGACAGGAATGATGAGACACTCTACAGCCTACATATAAGCCTTCCACACCTCACGCATTAACACTCAACACCAAACAAATCATCCGGACATACATGCAGGGGGACTGGAGAACAGTCCACATCCAGGTCACCAGACAGTAAACAGAGAGAGAGGCACATGTTTCAGGAAAATATTTACTCAGAATGATTAACAATCTGAAAAAATATCAATAGTTTCAAAACGACTTTTAAAAGGGAAAAAAAAAAGAATACAACACTTGAACAGGTCAGTGTATTTTCCACACCAGTAACAAGGCAATCAGTGGCTGCATTTTTTAAAGAAACTGCTAAAGCATCATTAAAGAAGACTGAATAATGGTGTTAGTTGCAATTTGGGGGGGAAAAAAATGAACATTTATTCAGTTGCAAAACTATGATTTTGTTACCAGAAATGAACTCGAAATATTGTATTTATTACAAAAACTTAAATGAATGAACTGGAAAGAAAATATGCTCCAACATTGAATCACAGTTCCTTCCATCATGCACTACTGAGCTCCAGCTGGAATTTGGCCAGAAGACTGAGATGGTCCGAGGGAAATATGTGATTGGGAAGGCCATTCATTGACCACAAGACATCCTCAGACAGGAGAGAAAGAGACCCCATCAGTTTCAGGCCATCGCTCACATAGCTAGCAGGAGCTAGGGAAAAGAAATAATAAACAACATCATATATTTAATGTCACAAATGATTAATTTACAGCTTGAACATCTCAAATATTCTCCATGTCAGACATCCTCCTACCTTGTTGACCAGTAAAAATACGTTTTGGAGAGTAGAAGATGTAATCGACTGTATGTCCGACCTCTGAATGCAGGGTTGTCACTTCTGGATTTCCAGAGCCTGGGAGAACATGCTTATAAACCGACTGTAGGTTTAACTGATGGCTGACGGTGTGCCCGAACCTAAAACCACATAATTAATGATTAATGGATCTCATTTATACTTACAGTGGACATATGTTACCTTTACTTATCATCTTTCATGTGTCTATCCTGCTACAGTGGTGGATGCTCATTAGTTTTGGCCAAAGATGCGATGGTCAACTTATGTACCATTCTGTGCAAAAGTCTTGAGCCACCTTTGTTAATTATATAAAATGGGATTTAGTGACACAGATACTTGCATACAATGCTCTCAGAACACCCCCGACACCTATTTGAATGCAATCAGGCTCTGCACCTAAATGAAGCAGGTTTGGACCCAGATCACTTACTGGGCTGCCACATCCCGCCATCTTTCACCTGATCACTGATAATTCTGGTTAAAAACACTTCTCACACTGAGGTTCCTTGCACATTATACGCGCAGCACTCGCTCCTATATCCCCGTGTTTTAATTATTGTATCGTCTATGTTTTTAAGTCGTCTATGTCCTTGTCCTGGATATGTCTCTTCTAACTTGCTGTCCTGTTTTGGTCGGAATAAAAACAAACAAACAAAAAACAAACAAACAAAAGTTCTTATTTGAACATTGGCTGCTTTGTACTCATTTTTAGTCCAGTCCTTGTACCGAGCCATTTTCAGAGGGATGATTTTTCTTTTTTTTCTTTATTAAGCCACTTCACACTGACCCAGGGTTCACTGAAGCATAAAAAGCCATCTAACTCAAGGGATGTTTCTTTAGGCACTTTGTTGCTAGCAGTCTGTCACAAAAACACATAATTAGGTACAATTTCTTTACCACAACTGGGAAATCTAAATTGCCCATAGGTGTGAATGCGTGAATGAATGTGAGTGCGAATGGTTGTCTGTCTATGTGTGTTAGCCCTGCGACAGACTGGCGACCTGTCCAGGGTGTACCCCGCCTTTCGCCCCAAGACAGCTCCAGCGCCCCCCGCGACCCTGAAAAGGATAAGCGGCTGAGAATGGATGGATAGATGAAATTTCTTTACCCGACTCTACAAAAAGTGCCAGTGATTACAAGCCTGACAGGCATAGAATAGTATGAATAGTAGCCTATCCCAGCTGTCTTAGGGCGAGAGTCAGGGTACACCCTGGACAGGTCGCCAGTCTGTCACAGACAGACAAGCATTCGCACTCACTATGGGCAATTTAGAGTAACCAATTAACCTATCCTATTAATTTAGATTTAGAAATTTCTCATTCCAATCATCATTAATATACACAGAGGAGGGCAGGAGAGAGGTACAAACAGCCTCTACAGCTATCTGTAAAATACAGGAAGGCTCTGTCGTGGTATTTCAGCCATTGTGTTGGGGATCTTGTCAAAACTGATTAAATTATGCACGCACAAAAAGACTTTTGGAAGTTTTCATCCACCATGCATCACTATCTGAAGGCAACAGCTAGAATTTTCCAATAATCTCAAACATAGCACCAATGCACTACCTGGACAGGGTAGAAATAAACAAAACATTAAAGCAGTGTGGGATCATCTTGACAGAGAATGAGATAGAAAGCAGCCATCATCCAGAGAAGGGCTTTGAAAGTCCTTCAGTGCACCTGAAGAACCTGAAGATATTAATAATAATAGTAATTTGATATTATGTTATTACAGTGTGTTGCTTCTGTGACAGGTAAACTGACCTTTTATTATCAAGATGATTTGCCGTTGAAGCGTCTGTGCACAAGAAGAAAAAAATTAACAGCAAATAGACATATCATGGTAAGGAAATCAGGAGTTTTAAATGAAAATCTGAGTGTGTGTGAGTGAAGTTTTTGTATTGTATTTATGTACGACCTGGTGTGTTGTCAGTCACCCCTGGAATCTCTTTCAGGCCTTGAGGACGGACACAAGCAGCTGGACAGTAGCGCAGCTGCAGCATGAAGTCGCGGCTGTACTGACATTTCCCTGCACAAGACGAAAGAACATCAAAAGGAATGACGGAGAAAAGATAAGACATGCGCCATGGATCTATATTACTAAAGCAACAATACAAAAAAGTGACTTCACCCAACCTGATTTCTGTCTCTCAAATATCTCATTGGCAGGAGTGTACTGGCAGTTGTCAGTGATTCCCAGAGAGCTGGGCCAAAGTGGAGCAAACAGTCTGTAGCAATTGGCTTTATATGACAGATCCTCTTGACCTGATACCTGTCAGACACGGTGAACACAAACACTCTTACTGAGGCTGAATAAATAAAAATCAAGAATGGGTGAGAATAACTACTCCAAATTAGTTCATATTAAGTAACATGAGATTAGCTGAAGATTTTACCAGAACTGATAATAGCTGTTGCTCCTAATATTTTCTTACCATCCATGCTGGCAGGCTATGGTAGTGGAGCTTGTTGGTGGTGATCAGCTGATACAGAGGCATGTGTGGGACAGAGTTAAAGTCTCCACACATTATTACGTTACAGTGTTCACCTTTGGCCGTACAGGACTTGAGCACGCTGTCAATTTCAGCCAGCAATATTGCTAACTGAGCCAGCTTCACGTCCCCCCTCCTGGGGTTGAAAAGCAGGTGGGTGTTGGCTACACAGAGGGGCGGGCCCACCTCCTTCACTTGTGATCCCTGCTTAACCAGTGGCCGAAGAAGCAAAACAATGCCCACATTGTGCCGGTCTAACAGCCCCGTTTCAGGCTTGAAGAACTCCAGATGAGAGGCAGCTACTTGAGAAAAGCTGCTACGAAAGCAAGTAGCACATCCATCTGTCTTGGTTCCTGTACGCCTCTTGTACACACAGGTGTAGCCTGGACCAACAACATGAACAGAATATGTGTAATGTCTTTGTAAAACATCCCCCAACATAACTCTTCCACTCTTTTGTCTCAGCTGACCTACCCATCTGAGACAGAGCAGGATGCAGCTGCTCATGGTAGTGGTTCTCCTGAACCTCTTGAAGACACAAAATCTACACGCAGAATATTAGCGGACACCTAATATTAGATATAAAATTTTGCTGGGATAAATTTCAGAAACATGAATTTGACATGACTCACGTCTGGTAGCCATTGTTCTATTTCCTTTAAAAGCAGGTTACATCGGTAATGCCAATCCAGGACCTCCAGGGGGCAGTGTGTGTACAGTTCCTGATTGGCTTCAAGTAGATCCTGAGCAAGGATGTTGTAGGACATTACAGTGAAATCCATTGAGGCTTTTGTGAAGGGTATGAGGGCAGGCTCTGCTGAAGCGGCACTCTCATCCATCTCTATCCATACTCTCCAAATCACTGGAAGAAAGACAGATATACATGGAGCAGGTTACTGAACTGTAAATGAGTTTTTAAAGAAGTGAAAATATTAAATAAAAAACAAAATATAGCCTTCATCCTTACCTTCAAATGTTGGCTCTACAGGAGGGTAATAGCTCATGGAAGGAAAAGGTAAAAGTGGGCACTGCACCTCTTCTGTGAGACCAGGCCCTGCAGGGAAGTGCCAGCTGGTTTGTGCATGGTGCTGCTCGCTGAGCTTAAAGTGGGCCTGAGATTGAGAGAGAACTGGGGGAAACACCATCTCGGAAATCCTGACTCCATCATGTGGCTCATCTGCAGCTGTGACTATGTATTCATCCCAGCACTCTTCAACAGTAGTTTTAGCTTGGGTCTCTGACTTTTCCATGTGTGGTATTTGGATTTGATCCTCTGCTGAGCTGGTCATTTCCTGTGTGCTGTTCTCAGCTGGAGATCCAGACTCTCCCATGGCTTGTTTCTGTACTTGGGATGTAGTTTCTTGTATGCTGTCCTCTGTCTGCAGACAATTTAACTGTTCCTCGAGTGTTTGCTCTGGCATCATCTCCTCTGTTGGTGAGATACCCCAATTCTCTGCATCCATATGCAGCACCTTATGGTGTATAATTATTTCTCCATCCTGTTTTGAATCTTGAAGGTTCTCCTGACCTGCTCCATGTCTCTTCCCAGTTTCTTTTTCTTCAGGTGTCACGTCAGTAATGTTTGAGTGTCCGTCACTCATTGTGTCTTTATCCAGGACAGTTGTTAGTGGTTCTTTGTCCATGTCGCTCCTTGTAGTTTTTTCCTCTTCCAGGCTTGGACCTTTTACGCTTTCTTTCGTTTCTCCCTTCGAAACACCGGTTGGGCTGAGCCGCTGCTCCAGTTGTCCTGTCTGCAAAGCAGTGAACCTCCGGGTTTTGGCATCCCACACAGCTTTGTCATTAACCACGGCAGAAGGGAGAGCCTTTTTTGAGGCCTCTGTAAGACAAGAATACAGTAAGAAAGCAGGTATGCTAAAAGGTCCCGAACCTTTTACTTTAAGATATCAACTTAAACGACAAGACATGAAAACACAGGCGTGCTTACGGAACATAAACAACACAATAAAAGTCATGTCATGGCGATTGTGCGTCACAAGGGGGCGTCAAGACCTCAAGAACAGGTGCAAGCTAACTCATGTAGCACTTCATAAAGTTAGCTAAATGCAACAGCGTAAACATGTTCTCCGTTCCCGTTTTCACAAAGAGGAAACATTTGACGAATTGGGGAAACCACAACGTGTATCACACCGAGCTTATAAGGGGAAACATTATCAAAACTCATACCGGTGAAGCAAACAGCAAGAAAAGTGCTAACTAAACTTTAGCACTGTTAGCTCCGGGCAGCGTGTCGGGGGAAATACATACGTAGTTTTTATTCAGTCCACTTGCTCAGCCGACGATCATAAATACAGACACGTTTGCAAATGTACTGTCAGATTTACCTGAGGGTCGAACGGTCAGGTACCGTGATAAATAGTAGAGCACGTAGAACATCAGACTGCCAATCATGTTGCTGTACAAAAATCAACGCATGCGCACTCCGAATTTGGTGATCGCTTTGGGAGGGTAAGGGGCAAAAGGCAAAAGTCACGCTTTTTGTTTTGTTTTTCCACTGCTTTACTTTCAGTTGTTACTTTGCGATAGGAAAAAATATCAAAACATTAGATATTAAGATTTTAAAAAGTTTTACTCCAAGCATTTCAATGCAAACAGACATTTCATTCAAACACACACCTGACCCGTCTACTTGACGTGAAACCTGGCTTTTCCTCATTAAGTCTGGATAGAAAGTCAAACTTGATTAATAAATATAAACACTATAGTTTACTTTAACTTTAAGAGCATTTTGCCTTCTCAGCCTGGTGCCAGTTGGCCAAGTTCTGTGTTGAAGCCCCTAAATCTGGGACATAATAAATGAATTAATCCATGTTTGCAAGCCATAAATGTGTTTGTTACCACAAAATCTAAATTTTATGATGAGCAAGAGTATAGGGTTGTGGTGGACAACTTTGTTATGTGGTGCAAATACAATCATCTGCAGCTTAACATTACAATGAAAGGAACTGGTAAGAAGCTGGAACGCCAGTGACCACTATTTCCATCCATCCCTACAAGAAATCCAAAAACCTGTCCCTATTTTCTGAGATGACTGAGGCTGAGGTCCTTTAACTTCTGTCGGACAGTACAAGGGCTGTTTTATGAGTCTGTGGTGACCAGTGCTGTCCTCTATGCTGAGGTGTGGGAAGCTTGACAGAAGTTTCAGAAAAGACAATGCCGTCAAAGTTGTGGTCAGTATTGAACAAATCCTTCAAACCCTCTACATGTCGTAGTGGAGCAAGTTCAGCAAAAGAATCATTTAGCCGTGATGCACCACAGAACGGCAATTATCATCACAAATCATTCCTATCTGTGGCTATCAAGCTTTATATCTCCTCTTTGTGACACCTAGACTATTTTCACTTGTAATAGTTTATCTATACTGTACAAAGTATTGTACATTTTAATTTAACATGGCAGTTTAAGTGCCATAGTTTTACTTATTTTTAATAGAGTTTACATTATCTGTCTTTCATGTTTATATTGTTAGTGAGCGTCCGTAACAAGACCATTTCCCCCAGGATTAATAAAGTATTCTGATTCTTTGTTTTAAGACATCTCTTAAGGAAATATTTGCCATCTCTTTAGTAATGCAAATAAGAAAGTTACATGTATTACAGGGCAGAATATCAGTAGCTATCGAAACATTTTCATATAGGCATCTTTAATGCCTGAAAACACAATTCACCAGTTTGTGCACAGATGTAGTTATGTCAAAGAAAAATGATCACCAAGAGCATTATTAAGTACCGCCACCTTGTTAATATTACAACTCAGAGATGATTAAGTCCAACATTGACCCTTAATTGTCTGTGTGTCAAGAGAAAGAAAAGATATGGAGTTGCCAGACATGACCTGCATGAAGCTTATACTTCAGTCATCCCACTGCTGCACCCTGAAATGAAGGTGAATATTAAAGGAGCTCACTGAAGATCATCTGGACCAAAAGGGCTTAAAATCCTGCTCCTCATATACAAGGTCTTAAACAATCAGGCCCCATCTTATCTTAATGATCTTGTAGTACCATATCACCCCATTAGAGGCTTTGCTCTCGCACTGTTGTTCCAAGAGTATTTAAAAGTAGAATGGGAGGCAGAGCCTTCAGTTTTCAGGCCCCTCTTCTATGGAACCAGCTTCCAGTTTGGATTCGGGAGACAGACACTATCTCTACTTTTAAGATTAGGCTTAAAACTTTCCTTTTTGCTAAAGCATATAGTGCTATAGAATAGCATATTATGCTGTGATAGGTTCAGACTGCTGGGGGACCCCCTTGATGCATTGAGTTTGTCCTTTTCAGTCACCTTTCTCATTCACCATGTGTTAATAGATCTCCCTGCATTCAACCATACTTGTTATTAACCTCTGGTTCTCTTCCACAGCATGTCTCTATCCTGTCTTCCTTCTTTCACCCCAACCGGTCGCAGCAGATGGCCGCCCCTCCCTGAGCCTGGTTCTGTCGGAGGTTTCTTCCTGTTAAAAGGGAGTTTTTCCTTCCCACTGTCGCCAAAATGCTTGCTCATAGGGGGTCATATGATTGTTGGGTTTTTCTCTGTATGTATTATGTAGGGTCTACCTTACAATGTAAAGTGCCTTGAGATGACT